>CP094634.1:29023921-29165423 GCA_023657505.1 Camelina hispida | reverse complement strand
TTCTCATAATATGACTACTCCGAAACTAAAAATATTTACAAGATCCTATACTAAAGGCTTGGTTCGATCTAAACCGTAATTGTGACGTAGCAAGACAACTCACTCTAGAGCTACCTCGCTTTTACATTTGGGATCCTAAAGGAAAATCTTTTCAAAGGAGGAAGAGAACAGTCAATAGCCGAAGAACTACGTCTATTTCAAGTAAGTTTAATGGAAATATATCCCTTAAACTTCTTTCCGTTTTCTGACAGGACCAAAGAGTGACGAAGAATTACGTACTTATGATGGAGTTGTTTATCCATCATACAAGGAAGCATGTCTCATGACTCGAGGATTAATATAAGTTTGAAGAGTTTTTGTTTTTTAATATTTTCTTCCGTTTAAGTTTTTTATCTATTCCTCGCTTACTTATCATGTAAAAGTTATAATAAATTTGAAATAATATCTTTTTCTATCAGCTATCTACCAGTTTAATATTAAAATAATATGGTCATGGTTTAATATTAATTTCATTAATTGGTACTTATGATGTAATCACAAGAGCATAATCATAAACATAATTACGATGCAGCCATCACAGAGCATAATCATAAATATAAATCAGGAATAAAATTTTATTTTAAGAAAAGGATTTCAGAGATTGAATAAGTCATAAGTTTTATTTTAAGTCATGAGAGTTAGATTTTTTGATCGAATAAATATACCAAGCAAACATTTACTTACCTGTTCCAATTTTCAACATTAGACTTAGACCCAAATTTAAAGTTTCTATAGAACAATTAAAAACACAAATTATCATACTTATTATTTTTTGATCGAATAAATATACCAAGCAAACATTTACTTTACCTGTTCCAATTTTCAACATTAGACTTAGACCCAAATTTAAAGTTTATATAGAAAAATTAAAAACACAAATTATCATACTTATTATTTTTGATCGATCATATGGCAAAACCAAAATTGTTGTGTTTTGTATATTTCGTATCTTAAACCGTAAATTAAGTTGATTCTAATTGATTCTAATTTTATTATAATATCCCAAATTGTTAGCAGGTACTTTTTTACTCCAGTGGATGTAAAGTAAGGTAATTTATGCTAAATTGATTCTAATTTTCAAATATACCGTAAATTGTTGTAAATATAGTTCAAAATCAAACTAACCAAATTTGAGACTCTATCCAAATCTATCAAGAAAAAAAGATTTTACTATCCATATATATCCTTCTTTTCTAAACTAAAGGAAAAATATAACAAAATATATTATCCGAATATTGTTATGGAATAAATTTTGGACTCTGTTAGTCGAGAGATTCCTGAAAATAACCCTAATTATCTGGGATATATCTTTAAAATCACCGTAATTATCGTTTTAATCAATCTTTCTTTTTTTTTAACATTAATAAAATAGTAGGGATGGATATATGGAAGTTCAAAATCTCACTAACCAAATTTCAGAACGTATCCAAATCTATCAAGTAAAAAGATTTTACTATCCATATATATCCTTCTTTCTAAATTATCGAAATAAATATAACAAAATATATTATCCGAATATTGTTATGGAATAAATTGGACTCTGTTAGTCGAGAGATTTCTGAAATGAAACAACCCTTCCCGTTTTTTTTTTTTAATACCTAAATTTACTAGTGGTCCCATACCCACTAACATCCTAACAACAATCAATAACCGCGGAATAACCAAATAAAACCAATTCCATTAAACCAAAGAATTCCAACAACAATAAACCAATACCAATAGCAACATAATCCAAATCAAGAAATAACCAACAACTAACATCCTACAATGTTCCATTGACTTAATCTAGCAACCTAACAATAGCTAGACCACAATCAATCAAGCCTCTAGAACATCCTCCTCCTCATCGCCTTTGATCCCACGATCACACTTTTCCTTTACCTGCACACCACAAACAACAATTGAGATGCGTAAGTATTATCACAAATACTTAGTGAGGCCATCCTCCCATCTACTGGGTTATACACACAAGCAGATGAGACCTCAAGTTCAAGCAAAACAAACAACACACAATAATACATCAAACCAGGAAAACAAGTCTCGGACAAGACAGTGTCGACCGATGCCAAACGGTGTCGATCGATGCTTCAAGATCAAGTGCCGACCGATGCTCCTCAAACGGTACCGATCGATGCTACACACTGGTGCCGACCGATGCTCCCGAAAGTGGTATCGATCGATGCCTCCTCTCGCAGACACGATCTGCGCGAACACGAACGACGAACCCCGAATCCAAACCATCTCGAATCCGTTCCAAACTCACCCAATTACCCTAGAAATCACTAGAAACACGAAAGCAACGAACCCAAACAACAAAACGACACAAACAACAAAGAAAACACACAAACAAGAGAGATCTCATGCTTAGATCAACCATGGTCAAGCACTCACCTTTTCTCAAGAAGATTCTGAGCAGTAGAAACGAAATCCTCACTCCTAGCAAGCTTCTAACCCTTTCCCAGCTCCAAAATCTCAAGAACAGCAAGGAATCTCACCAAATCTCTTAGAACTCAAGAACTCTCCTTCCTCTCTTTTTCTCTCAAAACGGCGACTAAACAAAACACGACCCTAGGTCGTTTCTCCCTTTTAAGACACGAATTAGGATTTCTGAACCAAACCGAACCATTCGGCAATTAAATCAAACCGGTCGAACCCAGAAATTAGTGGTATCGATCGATGCCACAAGGGTGTCGATCGATACTCCTTCCAAAAACACAAAAATCTGGTTCGCGGATGTTACAATTCTCCCCACCAATATGGATTCGTCCCCGAATCCCGCAATACCGTCCATCTGCCAAGGACCCCGTGCCACCGTCAACACGGCCCGCACGTCCCCAGACCGGACTAAACACCATCAGTCAAGGTTCCCGTGCCACTGTCGCAACAGCCCGCACACCTCCGACTCCCTCGAGGTCTCCTCTAGCCAATATACTCGCATCATAACACTATTTGCTCACAACTCAGTGCTTTCCCGTCCGTGGTCGCAACCAACGAATCATGCCGGCTCGCTATCAGGCCAACCGCCTTAAGCTACGGCATCCAGGAAGTCACTCACACACACACTCCCCCGCCCGGGTCGCAACCTCGAGACATACCGGCTCACTGCCGAGCCTCGGCTCACAGCTACGGTATCCAGGAGCCTCACATCCCGCTCTCGGGTCGTCACCCCAGCGCGCTCTCGGATCGTCATCCGAAGCAACATACCACTCCCACTCTCTGGCCACAAAGTCCATCGAGCTATCGGTATCACGTTGGGCCCACACGGCCTAGAGCAAAACAAATACTGATGCCAACGAGTATCTCCCGGCTAGATCTACCTCAACATTTCCACAAAACTTTCCTTTCTAGAAAACTTTCTAATTCTGGAAACTTTCCTTTGTGGAAACTTTCTATTTATGGAAACTTCCAAAAATAGAAACCCGAGCTATTTCTCTTTCCCATGACAATCACAGTCAACATAAAGAAAAATACTCATCTTATTAATCCCCAAATGTCATAATCGTTACAACTCAACGAAAATATATCAGAAACAAAAATACAACAATCGGAGCCATCAACCCGCATCCCGAGCACCACCTCATCTTGATACTTAGTCGCACAACCAACCACCCCTAAGCGACCAAATATCAAGAGAGATGGGCTGGAATACTCCGTACCTGCTCCAGCCACGGACTACAACTCGGACCCGGCTAGAAGCCTCGCGGTCTGCTTCTCAAACCACTTCTTAAACCTTGCCTTCATCCTCGCCTCGGGCTCCCAAGTCTGCTCCTCTACTCCGTCACAGTCCCACAGGACTCTCATCAAAGGAATCTTCTTCTTCCGAAGTTCCTTGACTCTCCTCTCGAGCACCCTCAATGGTCTCGCCTCCAAAGTCATGTTAGGCTGAAGATCCTCAGAATCTTAGCCAACAACTGATCACCCTCGTGAAGACACTTTCAGCATCGACACATGAAACACCTTGTGGAACGCACGCATAACCTCAGGCAACTCCAGCCTATATGCCACTGGCCCCACCCGCTCAACTACCCGAACGGACCCATGTACCTCGGACTCAACTTAGTCTCTGTCAATGACCTGTTCGGACCCCGCAACATGGCCATCTTGAGGTACACTCTATCACCAACCTGAAACTCAAGATCCTTTCTCCTCTTATCAGCATAACTCTTCTGCCGATCCTGAGCCTCCTTCATGTTCAGCCTCAAAACCCGGATCTCTCCGAGGTCTCCTGAACAAAATCTGCACCAAATATGCTCCTCTCCCCACCTGAGTCCAACATAACGGGTACGACACGGCCTCCCATACAAAGCCTCATAAGGAGCCATCCCAATACTAGCCTGGTAGCTGTTGTTGTAAGCAAACTCCACCAAGCTCAAGTGATCTGCCCAATGACCACCCCAATCCAGCACACACATCCTCAACAAATCCTCCAAAATCTGGATCGTCCTCTCTGACTGACCGTCCGTCTGAGGATGATAGGCTGTACTCATATGCACCTTCGTGCCCATCTCTGCCTGAAACGCCCTCCGAACACCGAAGTGAACTTGGAATCTCTATCAGACACAATACTAGCAGGCACACCATGCAATCTGACTATCTCCCCGACATACTTGGCCAAAACCGCTGCTCCATCAGTTTTCTTGATGGCCAGAAAATGTGCAGACTTAGTCAAACGGTCCACAATGACCCAAATAGCATCAAACGTCCTCGACACAGGCAAACCTACCACGAAGTCCATCGTGATCAAATCCCACTTCCACTGAATAGGCAAACTCTGCAATAAACCTCCAGGAACCTGATGCTCTGCCTTCACCAGCTGGCATCACACTTCGCCACCCAGTCCGCTACGTCCTTCATCCCGACCAGTGATAATACCGCTTGAGGTCACGGTACATCTTGGTCGCCCCGGATGAATAGAGAACTTGCTCGAATGAGCCTCTCTCAGATCTCCTGCCTCAAATCCTCCCCCTTGGGCACACAAATCCGACCATGCACAAGGATAGTACCATTAGCAGAAACCTGATACTCGCACCCGCAGCCTTAGGCATTCATCAGCCCCTCATCGCTCCTGAGCTAACCTCACTCTACTCAACAAATCCGCTCTATCAGCTGCCTCCAAACCCAAAGGTTCCTCTGAGATAGCACACAAACTCAATGCACTAATCTCACCTACCAATGTCTCCATATCCTGCTCCTGAGCCGAAGCCACCCTCTTCCGACTCAAGGCATCTGCAACCAAATTAGCTTTACCAGGATGGTAAGCTATATCCAGATCATAATCTGCTACTAACTCCATCCAACGCCTCTGCCTCAAATTCAGCTCAGGCTGAGTAAAAATGTACTTCAGGCTCTTGTGATCTGTAAACACCTGCACCTTCCCACCATACAGATAGATCTCCAAATCTTAAGAGCAAAGATCACTGCTGCCATCTCCAAATCATGAGTAGGATAATTAGCTTCATGCTTCCGCAACTGCCGCGAAGCATAAGCTATAACCTTCCCTGCTGCATAAGTACACAACCCAACCCCACTCTAGAAGCGTCTGTATACACAACATAAGGCTCGTCCTGCTCGTGTGCTAACACCGGCGTGGTAGTCAACATCTGCTTGAGACTTGCAAAGCTCGCCTCACACTGGTGACCACACAAATGGGACATCCTTCCCTGTAAGCTTAGTCATCGGCTGGGCCATACTCGCAAAACCCCGAACAAACCTCCTGTAGTAACCTGCTAACCCCAAGAAACTCCGAATCTCAGTGGCACTCTGCGGCCTCGGCCACTCCCTGATGGACTGAATCTTCTCTGATCCACTGAAACTCCCTCGCGAAACAATGACCCAAGAACCCCATCTCACGCTGCCAGAAACTGCACTTGCTCAGCTTAGCAAACAACTTCTGCTCCCGCAGCTTCTCCAACACTGCTCTCAGATGTGCTGCATGCTCCTCAGACTCTTAGAATATACCAGGATGTCGTCGATGAAAATGATGACTGACACGTCCGAAACTCCCGGAACACGCTGTTCATCAATCTCATAAACGCAGCTGGCGCGTTTGTCAACCCAAACGGCATCACCACAAACTCGTAGTGTCCATACCTCGTCCTGAAGGCTGTCTTCCTCACATCTGCCTCATGAATAGGAATCTGATGATATCCTGATGCCAAATCGATCTTGAGAACCAAGTAGCACCCCCAACTGATCCAACAACTCATCAATCCTCGGAGAGGGTACTTGTTCTTCAACGTAACTCGGTTCAGACCCCGATAGTCAATACACAACCGAAAACTCCCATCCTTCTTCTTAACAAACACCGGAGCTCCCCACGGTGAACAACTAGGACGGATAAAACCCTTGCCCAACAAATCCTCCAGCTGCTTCTTCAGCTCTGCCATCTCTGCTGGAGCCATCCTGTAAGGAGCCTTGGATAACGGCATCGTCCCCGGTTCCAGCTCAATAGTAAAAGGATCCGACCGAGATGGTGGTAATCCCTGCAATGACTGGAACACATCCTCAAAGTCCTCCACAACCGGAATACCGCTAACCGTAGACTTCCCCACTGACTGGCATAGATATAGTAACCAGATAAGCCTCACGGCCCTTCTCGATCATCTTCCCGCCTGAACGGCTGAGATCACGAGACTCCCGAAGTCGGTCTAATACCCTGAAAAACCAACTTCCCTCCTGGACGCTCAAACTCCACTCTACCCCGATAGCAGTCCAAATGCACCTTATACCGATGCAACCAATCCATACCAAGAATGACATCATATAACTCCACTGACTGATAAGCAAATCCGCTGGCCATGACTCCTGCGATCTGAATATCAACTCCTCCAGCTCGTCCAATAACCCTCAGAAACTTGCCTCCCGCAACTCGACAACTCCCTGAACGCTCCAGATCCCTCGATCCCCGCACTCGGCACACTCCGGAGTAATGAAGCTATGAGAAGCTCCGAATCAAACATAACATGGGACTTAAACCCGCCCACCAACAAGGTCCCTACACAAACCCTATGTGTTGAGAACCTAACACTTGACCACAAGCAACACAAAAATAATTGAACTATTGAATTAACCAAGTTCGAATCTCAGAAGTTATACCCGTGATCGCTCCTGCACTACCGGCTCCTGAGTCGAGTACACCTGAGACGTCGGCTCGATCCAACCCACCGGCTGCACACCGTGCTGCACCACCTGCTGCATCCCTGGCTGAGCTCCAGCCTGCAACACTGCTACTGCCCTCTGCTGCAACTTGGGACAACGAGGCTTGATGTGCCCCGCTCTCTGCAGTAGTAACACACCCGAGTATCTGCCCGCGGCTCCGTCACCGCCCGCTGCTCAGTCACTGCCCGCTGCTCACCTCTCTGTGGACAGCTAGTCAACTTGTGGTCTCTGCTACCACAACCAAAGCATCTCGCACCTCCTGCCTCGATCTCTGCATAGCATCAACCGCTTCTGCCCTTGCGCAGGCTTGCGCCCTTGCTAGGAACAGAAGACGGCTGAGACTGCTGTGGCTGCACTGAAGAACTGACCACAACCACCTGTGACCTCAATCATCCTCTATCCCAGCTGCAACCTCAACCAACTCTGCTCGTAGCATAACTCCTCACTCTGCACCGAGTCCTCAAATCATCCCGCAGCCAACAAAAACCTCCGCACCTGAGCCGACTCTGGCTCCCAAGCCCTGCCTGCATACCCCACAAGCCGACTGAACTCTGCATCCAGCTCCCGCACTGTACGGTCTCCCGAGTCAACCCCAAGAACCGTGCCTCCATGCGATCAAGAGCCTCCCGAGGAAAATACTTGGAGTTAAACTCCCTCACAAAATCTCCCCAAGTCATACCCTGCTGCACCCTCCGTGCTGTCACCGACCTCCACCACACACGTGCATCTCCCTGACAAGTAAAACACTGCCAGATCCACTCTGTACCGGTCGGGACACCTAAGCGAAAGGAAAATATCCTCCATCTCTCTCCACTCATCCGCTACACTCGGATCGGTACTCCCTGAGAAATACCCTGCTCCCACATGCCGCAGCTGCTCCATCATCCGCACATACTGTGCATCCACTACCTCGGTCCCCGGCTGCACACCTGCCTGCAAACCCGCTGCAGGCTGCACCACTGGAACCTGTCCACCACCCGCTGGCGGCACTACTGATCCTGCCCACCAACCACCGGCGGCACTACTGGATCCTGCCCACCAACCACTGGCGGCACCACTGGACCCTGCCCACCAACCACTGGCGGCACAGCTGCTGGAAGTCGCTGCAAAGCCTGAGCCACCTGAGCTAGCAAGTCAATCAAGACATCCTCCCTGCCCGGAGCACCTCCTGCTGCAACCCCCACACCCGGCTACACCGTGACCAACACCGTCACCCAAACCAGCCTGGTCTCCGACACTATGATCAGCCTGTGACTCCGCTACCTCCTCACTGGCCATGCTCTGGGTCTCACTCACTGGCCACAGGAACCTGACCTCGTCCCCGACCACGACCACGACCACGTCCACGACCCCGACCACGACCACGAACGCCCACGACCAGCAGCAACCTCACCTCTAACCATCTGTATCAACCAAGAACGAAGGCTAAGCAAACAATAATCCTATTACACAAAAACACAACTTACCGTGGAATCACAAACAGGCTCGAAGAGGATGTTCTAGGACTTCATGCCACACACAATTGCCATTCACACAATCAATTATAGCATGTAATCCTAAACATCAACAGCAAAAGCACAATGAACCCTAGACCTAGAACCGCTTGATACCAAAATGAAACAACCCTTCCCGTTTTTTTTTTTTTTTAATACCTAAATTTACTAGTGGTCCCATACCCACTAACATCCTAACAACAATCAATAACCGCGGAATAACCAAATAAAACCAATTCCATTAAACCAAAGAATTCCAACAATAAACCAATACTCAATAGCAACATAATCCAAATCAAGAAATAACCAACAACTAACATCCTACAATGTTCCATTGACTTAATCTAGCAACCTAACAATAGCTAGACCACAATCAATCAAGCCTCTAGAACATCCTCCTCCTCATCGCCTTTGATCCCACGATCACACTTTTCCTTTACCTGCACACCACAAACAACAATTGAGATGCGTAAGTATTATCACAAATACTTAGTGAGGTCATCCTCCCATCTACTGGGTTATACACACAAGCAGATGAGACCTCAAGTTCAAGCAAAACAAACAACACACAATAATACATCAAACCAGGAAAACAAGTCTCGGACAAGACTGGTGTCGACCGATGCCAAACGGTGTCGATGCTTCAAGATCAAGTGCCGACCGATGCTCCTCAAACGGTACCGATCGATACACAACACTGGTGCCGACCGATGCTCCTCGAAAGTGGTATCGATCGATGCCTCCTCTGCAGACACGATCTGCGCGAACACGAACGAGACTTACCCGAATCCAAACCATCTCGAATCCGTTCCAAACTCACCCAATTACCCTAGAAATCACTAGGAAACACGAAAGCAACGAACCCAAACAACAAAACGACACAAACAACAAAGAAAACACACAAACAAGAGAGATCTCATGCTTAGATCAACCATGGTCAAGCACTCACCTTTTCTCAAGAAGATTCTGAGCAGTAGAAACGAAACTCACTCCTAGCAAGCTTCTAACCCTTCCCAGCTCCAAAACTCTCAAGAACAGCAAGGAATCTCACCAAATCTCTCTTAGGAACTCAAGAACTCTCTTCCTCTCTTTTTCTCTCAAAAACGGCGACTAAACAACAAAACACGACCCTAGGTCGTTTCTCCTTAAGACACGAATTAGGATTTCCTGAACCAAACCGAACCATTCGGCAATTAAATCAAACCGGTCGAACCCAGAAATTAGTGGTATCGATCGATGCCACAAGGGTGTCGATCGATACTCCTTCCAAAACACAAAATCTGGTTCGCGGATGTTACAGAAAATCACCCTAATTATCTTGGGATATATCTTTAAAATCACCGTAATTATTGTATGTTTATTTCAGTTTTTTTACAGTAATATAAATAGTAGGTTCAAAATGTTAACAAATACACAAGAAACACACAAAAACTACAATGTTAGCCTCACCTCTCCCCATTTCTCCTCTAAAGTCTCTCAGGCCTTATCGCACTAACTGGCTTATAGATGTGAGGATTTTGCATCTGTGGAGGCAATACAACGTGAAAGTTGGAGAAACTATTGAAATGTTTTTAGTAGATTCTGCGGTTAGTAATCATTCTTTATTTTCTTATATAGTGCATATAATTATACTACTTATAATTTTTTTTAAAAAATAATATTTTGTAGGGTGATAAGATAGCAGCTACGGTGAAAAGGGATCAGATCATGAATTTTCAGCGAAAACTTCATGAAGGAAATTGGAACCTAATTTCAACTTTTAATTTATCTCCTATTTATGGGTCAGTCAAGCTATATGAATTGAAGTGGAAGATTGTCTTCACATCCAGGACAAGTGTTAACCCTTCTGAAAATATATCAGATGATATGTTTTTTTCATTTGCATCTTATGATGCTGTCCTCTCTGGGAAGCAAAATGAAAATTTGTTATTCGGTACGTTTATTATGTTACATTTACGAATGATATAACCTATTTAGTTGTTCTAATCTATTCAACATGTTTTATCTCAGATTTCTTTGGTCAAGTTGTCGATTGTGAAATGAAAGAAATAACTACGACAACAAACCAACAACAAAAGTTGACTTCCACTTGAGAAATTCGGCGTACGTATTTAAATATGTTTTTCATATTTTTGTATCTTATAATATAGCAAATCGCCTTCTTCCAATTTTTTGTTGAGAAAAAAATTTTCACATGGATACACGTGTTTTGTGTACTCTTTGGGGTACCTGCTCCCAAATAATTAGTAAAGCTTGCCACGAGTCTACCGATGGTATTGTTTTCTGATTAATTAGGTTTGCTAAAGTTAATCAGTACAATGGTAAGTGCTTTGACATTATACTACATTTTAACATTCTATTCTATTTTATTAAATTAGTTTGAATGACAATTCATAGATGTTTGGAGTGTTCAAAATCATTGGGACTGTTCTCAAGTTATAATTAATCCAGAAATTACTGAAGCTGAAGATCTAAGGAAACTGTGAGTTTTTTCCTTCAAATTTTTCATATATATATAGTTATTTTGTATGTCAACAAATACAGTAATGTTCTACTTTTATCTTAGGCTTTCCAATGATGGCTTGCAATTGACGATCATGGATTCATTGCAAAAGAAAGTGTTTTGGCAAAAACCCAAAAGGAAGAATTAGAAGAATACCCTGTGAAGACTATCCAAGAAGTCCTTCATGCATTTGAGGTATATTTTTGCCAAACATTTTTATTATTCATTGTATTGTTATAAATTTAGGAAAATTAAATTTCGTATGAAACTTTATAGGTAGGGATGTGTCACACTACCTGTACAATAACTGAAGTCGATCGAGACTATTCTTGGGTCTATATGTAAGAAATGCAACAAAAGACCATCCTCGAGCAAGGCAGTTGGAAGATGAAAAGAATAAACCAGCACCAAAGTTCTATTGTGAGGTTTGCTGTCAGTATGTTAAAAACGTCTCTCCCAAGTAAGTTAGTTATACTTATTTCTAATACCATAATAACTAAGTTCACAATATAATTTTTATGATAAGACTGGAGAAGCAAAATGTATTTATATTTTAGATGTTCCGGATCTGATCCGGTTTGATAGTTGTTTAGTGTGTTCACATTTTCTTTCCAGTCTATAACTAAGTTCATGTATTTTTAATAGTTCAACATAAAACTATATTTAGGTTCTGGATTTATCTTAAAATTAAAGACAAGACTGAGAAGCAAAATGTATGGTGTTTGATAGTTTCGCTGCTGATATGGTTGGAATGCAATCTTCAGAACTTCTTAACAATAGATATGACTTGGTATATCATCATCTTTATCGTAATATTTGGTTTTTAATTTTATATCCTATTGTTTTAGTTCCGTAAAAAATTGCATGATAACAATCACTTTACTTATATCTATAATAGCTGGAGGATCCTGAATCCATCCCTGCCGAAGTTAAAGCTTTAAGGGAAAACTTTCGAGTTTCTCCTTTCTATTGAGTTGAAAAATATTTGGGGGAGCTCCATCACTTACAACGTAGCTGCATTATGCTCTAAAGGGTTGAACTGTGATTTAGAGATTGTCCCTTCAGATACTTTTATAGATCCCTCTTCAATAATGTCTGGTGGTCAGGTATTAATATTTTTATTGTTTATATACTTTGAAGGTAGAAGATTTATATTATGTTTCAAATTGGATGTATGTTTATTACATTGTAGGGTTCATTAATGATTACTGATGGAAGTGAGCCATCAGATGTGGATGCTTCAACCTCTTCCACTCCATCATCAAAAGAGGTTCATCAAACGAAACCGAAGGAGAGGACCAATTTTCTACATCCAAACATTGCTCTGGACAAAAAGTGGAAGATTCTACTGCTGCTGGTGTTTCTAAGGAACTTAACAATTTGTTCACTTAATTTTCTTTTGATTTTTACTATCTATCGACTTTGAGACTTTGAAATTTCATATTGATTTTGGTTATGGTTTTCATTTTCATGAGTTCTTGTTAGACTATTGGTGTCATTGTTTTTAAATATTCTGCTTCGTTTCAATTTATACACTTATTCCTTTGTTTCCTTATCTATTCACTTTGAGACTTTTTATATTTATACATTGGTTTTGCTTATTGTTTTCATACTTATACGTAAACTTATTTTTTATAATCAGTTAAAATATTAACTTCTCTTACTTTTTATGATTAGTTTGATGAATAAAGGTGAAAGAACTGCATTATACTATATCTTTTATTCTAAATATGAATACACATTTTTGCATGTGAAACAATTGTAAGATGTGATCTCTATTTGAATAACACATATACGAACACATCAACATATAAATTCGTACTCAATTGTCATGTCAAAACTTTTCTCATGCATTCAAAGAGATCACGTTACAAACAGTTTCACACATCACCACTCTAAAAAGCTACCATCACATGCAATTAAAACCAAAAACTGTAACATATATAAAAATACAGCTTCAGTTGGTAAGTGAAGATATTTCACACATCTCAAATCTATTAATTTGTTTTTCTGCTTTATAACTTTAATAAAATTGATTCGACAAGTCAATCAATATTCAGAATCATATCCTAATATATCTCATTTTTAAAAAATGTATAACCAAACCCTATCAATTTAGTTGTTTTTCAGTTTGTTGATTTGTCCTTATCTGTAACCAGACTATTATTTTTAAAACGAATCTACACTTTAGAATAAAATAATTCTGTATATTATCAAGTAATATTATTAGAAAATCTGTAATAGTCGTACAACTATATCTTAGGGAATCTGCTACAACTTTAAAATATCAAGAATATAGTAAATAATTTTACCTAATAATATTTTAGGTAGTAACCATGAAGTGTAAGATCTTTTGTACCGTAACTACTAAATTCAAATATTATCTTCCTATACAATGTATATATCAATCAAATAAATATACTATTCGTACCGTATTAGTTGATTCATCTTAATCCGGTCAACCAACTATTAATACAAAATCTTAACTTTCCATATGTTTTCAAAAATGGCGATATGTACAATGAATATATGTAAATCCTTTGAATATAAACACTTGGTTTTCACTATTTTTGGAAACAGTAAAACATGCAGATTTGACAACTCATTGAATTTATAAATAAATCAAAAAATCTAAAAGAATAAATTTGCTCTATAAAAACAAACCATATGTGAAGTCACTTTTTCATTAACCTAAAACACTTCTTATTTCACCACGATATCTTCTCTTCACGATTATGGCTAATTTTAGCAGATTAACCACCATATATCCGTCCAATGATCTGAAGTGGAACGTGTGTGTGAAGATCCTAAGGATGTGGCGTAAAACAGATGATGGGGAAGACTCTCTCGAGTTGGTTGTATGTGATGTCTTCGTAAGTTTTGCAATTTTTTATCATTGATTTAGGACCTAATTAACAATATATATATATATATATGACTTTGTTTTTTTCTTATCAATTTTCAGGGGACCAAAATGGTAGTAACTATACCGAATGGTCTTATTGAATTTTTCAAGTCTGACATCCAAGAAGATGCATGGAAAGTTTTTTCCGCTTTTGACGTCATAAACTGCAGCAGACCTATCCGTATTACTGAAGGTTACTATCGGATCGTGTTTAGGGAAGATACCATTGTGGAAGATACTGACCCACGTTCTAACAATCATTTCATTGATTATGTGTCTTTTGATAGACTATATGATAGTTATCATGCTATAACTAATCGCTGCTTAGGTATGTTACAGAATTCTAATTTACTTGTGATTTAACTTACATTAATTTTATGATTATGATATTTAATATAAACATTAATATTTTTTATAGATATCATGGGACGGGTAATCAATGTCCAACCATTGATCTATGTCGATGATCCAAGAGCTGTTCAGAGAAAGGGCCCGAGTTTTGCGTTTCGATCTTAAAGACCAAAAGTAATAAGGACAAGAAGAAATAAATATCTCATGCAATTCGGAACCAAACCAACTATCAAAACCATTGTTTTAATTATCTTTTTCCATATTTACTAGATACAACTAATTCTAATTTTTTTTCTGTAGTCATGAAGTCATTCACTGTACTGCTTATGATGAACATGCCGACTACTTTCAACGTTATTGGAGTCCTTCTTATACGACTCCTATCATAGGCGTTCTACGTTTCTGGAGGGCTAAGTTTACTCATGGAGGTACAAGCTAATTACTTTTATTATATAGTAGGAGCTGTTATGGTTAAAGTTATTAATTTTAAAAATCTGAATTCTTCACAATAGGTCAAGACATCAAACTTTTGAGTGTTCCTAGAGTGTCTACTATTTATTTTGATCCTCCATATACTGAAGTAACTGATTTCAGAAACAGGTAAGCTTTAAAATTTATAATTTGTTGTTTACATACATACTTTCATCTCTCATTTATTGATTATTACAATTTATCATTTTGATTATATATTATTATGATATGTTTCAGGGTCTCCTTTAATCTCGATAGTGATGATGATTTTATCTATTAAGGAGAGCTTCAAGGGAGTAAATGATGAAGTCGTCGACTTTGAAGTTGCTTTGTAGTTTGGCTTTATTTTCTCTGTGAAATAAGAGACATTTTGTTTCATCTTGCTTATTTTCTCATGTTATTTTAAAAACTCGGTTATTTTAAGTTTTAATCTTATTATTTTCTATTTGTCAATTTTATATATATTATATATATTATAATAATATCTCCTTTTATTTACTATTTAGATAAAATAATATGGTCATAGAGAACAATGACAAATCTTATGAATTTGTTTATACACATATACATAATAGATGTCATTTTAATAGTAGGGGTGTCATGTTCTTTTAAAAACTCGGTTGTTTTAAGTTTTAATCTTATGATTTTTTTATTGTTAAATTTTATATATATACTATAATAATATCTCCTATTATTTGCTAATTAGATAAAATAATATGCTAATAGAAAACAATGACATCTCTCCTGAAGTTGTTTATACACATATACATAATAGACAAAATAATAACGTACTTGAGTTTTATTAACAACACCAAAACATTTAGTTCACGGTGAACGTTTAGTTGTTTATACACATATATAATAGTAGGTATTTATTTAACATCACCAAAACGACCTAAATGTTTATAATTTCAAAGATGCATTGTTGACATATTCTTTTGGTTTAATTTTAAGGCGAGACTATAATCATTTTTTGTGTTAATTGCTAAGGAATGGATGGTAAAACTTCAAAATAACTTTATTACATGACATTGTAGTCTATTTTTTAATAAATTTAGGATAATTTTATTAGAAAGTTAACCAATGCATGGAGCTTTACCAGTCCAAAAAATAAAAATGTCAGCCTTTCAAAGTCTTTGCTTTGATTCTTTAAAAATTGGACATTCCAATAAAAAAATGACTACACTTTATGATATCACTCCCATCAAACATTAATTTCATTATAGTAAATGTACACACAAACTATTTTATATGTAATTTTTTTTTAAAAAAGTATAATTCGGTTTCTTTACGTTTCTCAACCTTTAAGAACTATTTCATTATAAATACTGAATAACGTTAGCTATATAGATCCTTTCTACTCTTTTAACGTCTCATCTTTCATCTTCTTCCTTCTCTAAAACACAAAAATTTCCATTAAAAAATATGGTAGCATATATAGAAGAATTGGATCTGACATCTAATCGGGTTAGTGTTGCTGTCAAGTTAATCCGTTGCTGGACACCTGATCTCATATTTGGAGGATCAAACTTTAAGTTTTTGATTGTCGTTGATGAGAAGGTATTTTAATTGATCTTTGTATTTTCGATAAAAACACTTTGATATATTTTTGTTATGCATGTTTTCAATATACTTTGATATCTTTTTGTTATGCATGTTTTCAATTAACTCTCCATATCATTCCCATACTGAAAATATTTCTCTAATGTGAACAAATGAGACAACAGGGAAAACGAATTGAAGCTAAAATCCCATTTCGTGATTACTTTGATCATTTCGTACACGTATTGGAAGAAGGAGAATGGTTTCTTCTTTATAATTTCGAAGTTATGGCAAATCAGCAATCTTTCAGGAACTGCAACAATCCTTTCCTCTTATTGATCACAAATCAAACTCGAATCACCCCAATACCTCCCAGATGTCCAGGCAACTTTCTTCATTTAACAGATGCAATAACGCTTGAGAATGCTACAGAGAATGAGAAAAACTGTTGCGTTGGTAAATATCTTATTCTTAAAATTCTTTTTAAGAATAATAATTTAAATATTATGATTTTACTCATTATATGTAGTTATAATTTTAATTTTTTGCATCTTATGATTTATGGTAGATTTTTGTGGGATGGTGGTACGAGTCG
This sequence comes from Camelina hispida, assembly GCA_023657505.1. Lineage (NCBI taxonomy): Eukaryota > Viridiplantae > Streptophyta > Magnoliopsida > Brassicales > Brassicaceae > Camelina > Camelina hispida. The sequence goes on along the minus strand of CP094634.1, from coordinate 29,148,366 downwards.
CACCACGTCTTAAAGTTCACTTTCTAGATCGTGAAGCAGGTTACGATGGTTATAAAGAAGTTCTTCGCTTTACAGTGAAGGACATCAAGTAAGTAAATTAAACTAAAAAAAGTTTTACAAACATGATGAGATCATTGCTATTTAGAAAATATTATTAAGAACTTCGTATTGAAGCTAATCACTTTTTTGTGTGAAGTGGAGAAGAGATTAAATGTCTTGCCGTAGGTGTTACAGCTTTGGAATTTCATTATAAATGGGAACAAATTACTTCATGTCCTTCATATGGAAGCGAAGACGTCATGTGTCTGCTTATGTTTTGGAGAAGAGCTTTCTTTGCCGGTATAAAAATATCTTAGCTTCAGTTTTAAAAATAACTAATATAAGGTAAAATTAAATGTATTAATCTTTACAATTTAATTTTTCAGGTAACGTATGTTTAATGTCTCAATTTAGATGTTCGATTCTTAAACTTGGAAACGAAGTCAGACCATTCACGACTGATCCTGCTCTGTAAGTTCAAAATATTCATATATTATTTGCAGTATCTCTTTACAATATATTGTTTTAAACATATTTTCCTATTTTTCTGCAGTCTCGCTTTTCATGATACATCAGATGATGAAGATTATCAGGGAGAAGAAGAATCAAGTGATTCTAATTAATCACTGTAACAGCCACATTTTGTTACAAAATTTTATCGAATCTTTTAGTTTCCTTTTAATTAGTATAAGTTATTGTAATTGTGAACCGATAATTCCGTCTTTATTATCGTTTTCTCAACTCTACTATAATTTCTTTATTTGAATAACAATTTAATATATGTTTATATATTTAAACTTTAATTTAAAAGAAAATGGGTAAGTCTTAACATATAAATTGTCATATAATTTCTTTATATGATCCTTAAAAGATTTCGTAAATATTCTCCAGTAGTTATGGCTAAACATATATTTAGTTATGGCTAACTATTTCGTAAATAGTTCATTCGCTTAACATATACTGTCACATAATTTTGTGATAAATTAATAGACAGATTATTAGTATCCGTCATTAAGCCTTCTCTCATTAGTCCTACGAAGATATTTCTTAATAAACAATCAATCACCATTGTTTCGTTTGTTTAGTTTTTTACAATGAAGAAGAGGAAAAATGATGAATCAAATCGTATTCAAGTAAAAGAAGGCCACCCAAAAAATCGTAAAGTGTCTTCCGAAAATCAATCCCAAAGTCCAGTTACAGTATCACAGAACCCTCAAACTGTAGTCAATATTAATTCTGTTTTTGGCCGAGTTCTAAATGATATTACAAATCGGCCATCTTCTCAACTACTTTCCTCTCCAAGTACAAGTAACACACCTTCTGGTATTTTGATTCTCATTTTCATATTTACATTTTTTATTTATTCAATATATAAATATATTAACTTCACAAACTAAATCCAAGCATATTTTTAATTTTGTTATTTTCGTAGATTATAGGACACCATCTTCTGGCTTTTCAAATGAAGGCCTATGTAACAAAGAGAGTCGCAGTAATATTTTTAATGGTAATTTAAAAAAATCTTAAATTCAATTATAAGGTTTAAATTATTGCTCATCTTCTTATTTCTATGATCATTACGTTTTCAATACCCGTGTCAATTCAATTTTTCCTTCAGGAAGTAAGCCCAATTTGGAAAAATGGATTTCGAAACAAACTTGCAACACAAGGATTCACTCATCTATCACTCCCATAGTTGACTCTATAGCAAAAATGGGACGAATTTCATCAACTCCATCAGGTCTTTTAATCTAACATATTTTTATAATTATTTTTATTTTTATATTATATAGAAAACTAATTATTTCAAACCTTATACCTTATAGACAAACTGGTGCCAAATAACTATCAAAGTAATAATGCAAGTGGAAGTCAGTACAATCCCACACTTTCAGATGTTACTAATATACCCGAAAGGAATAATAGACCCTCATTTGAGGAAGAGATCAGTCCAGATAGCACTATAACTAGAGGTTATTTGTAATATGCGTAACTCTTTATTTTAACTACTACAATGTTTTTTCAATTTTTATTAACTCTCCTTTTATACACAGATCGAGTGTCCACTCAATCATCCAAAAACAACATATTTAGAAGAAAAGTTTCAAGCATTTCAAAAATGACAAATTTAGAGGAAGATGAAGACAATGAATATGAGCAAGTTGACTCAGATAGCGGTATAATTTCTTCATCCAATAATAAAAGTCTATATTATCTATTGTTAAACATTTATTTACGAAAATAAAATAATCAAACCATGTTTTGCAGATATTGAAGAAGAATATGATGATCAGGTGTTTTATTGTAGTAGTCAAGGAGAAGATGATTCATCATCATCTGAATATGCTGATGATGATGAAGATGTTGTTGATCAAATTACACCACAACTTTCAGCTGCTAATGATGCTAAACGACGTTATGATATGCTTACGTTGTTTGAGGAAAGTTTTAAAAAAGTTTTTGGAACCGCAACTATTACTACAAAGAAGACTATTAATTTATGGGCAGGTATTTTTTAATATATATCATTTTTAGTATATTTTGAAAAACAATTAAAATTTGGAAATTGTGGATGATACATTAAATATTTGCAGGATATGCAGATGATGGTGATCCTGAATATAGTTGTCCACATTGTGGTGCAATTTTTTGGTATGGAGAGAGGTTGCGAAGGAGAGTAAGAACTAATAATCCAGTCTATACTGGATGTTGTATGCAAGGACAAATTGTTCTACCTATGCTAAAAGAGTCTCCAGAAATGTTATGGAATCTACTAACAAATGAAGATGATTTGTCACGTCACTTCCAGGAGAATAGTAGACCTTATAACATGGTTTTCTCTTTTACATCTTTGGGTGGAAAGGTAAATCGTTCTGTTAAAAAAGGCCGTGGCCCATCCATGTTTGCTTTGCAAGGTGAAAACTATCACTTGATGGGTTCTTTAAAACCAAAGGCTGGTGATTATGCAAAGTTTCAACAACTTTATATTGTTGACACTCAAAATGAAGTCCAAAATAGAGTGAATGTTATGAGGTAATAAAATCATTGTTTTTTTCATTAAATACATTTTGTATATCTTATAATTTACTGGTGCAAAAGTTCCTGATGAGATATTTTTTTAAAAAATGCAGCAAAGAAGGACATCAAGTCAAAGTTGAGGGGAAGAAAAAATTCAGGCCAGATCTTGTGGAAAGCTTAATCAAATTGTTGGACGAAGTTAATCCTCACGTAAGAGCTTTTAGAATGGCTAGAGATAGGTTTGATATGGAGAAAGAAGAATCAAACTTCCATATGAGGATTATCTCAAGTCACAAAACAGATGGTAGGCAATACAACATCCCTACAGCCTCTGAAGTTGCTGCACTGATTCCAGGAAATATTGATGCAAATATGGATAAAAGAGATATCGTCCTCCAAAAAAGAAGTGGAAAATTACTAAGAATTCATGAATGCCATGTCGCATATCTAGCCTTACAGTATCCTTTGTTGTTTCCAAGAGGAGAAGATGGCTACAGACTTGGTATTAAGAAGACAAAGATAACAAGAGGAAGGATATCAAAGAAACAGTCAAAGAAAAAGAATTCAAATAAAAAAAGTCAGAAGGATGTAAGTATGAGGCAGTGGTTTGCTTATAGGCTTCAAGAAAGAAAAATTGAGAAGCACACCCTTATAAGATCAAAGCGTTTACTACAACAGTTTATTGTTGATGCCTATACCATGATCGAAACAAATAGGCTAAGGTATTTAAAGAAAAACCAAAAGAAACTTCGAAGGACAAACAAGGAAGATTTGAGGAAAGCAGCAGAAGCTGGAGACGACAATTTGAACAATCATGGAGACTCTTTCACGCTACCTGCTTCCTTTACTGGAGGACCAAGGTATATGAGGCAGAGCTACCTTGATGCAATGGCTACATGTAAGAAGTTTGGGTTTCCAGACCTCTTTATTACATTCACATGCAATCCTAAGTGGCCTGAAATTGTAAGATTTGTGAATGAGAGGAAGCTAAAGGCTGAAGATAGACCAGACACCATTTGCAAAATATTCAAGATCAAGCTTGAGAATCTAATGGATGACATCACAAGAAAACATATTTTTGGGAAAACAGTTTCAGGTTTAAATTCTTTAACCTTTTTCATTTTTAATTAAACATTTACACTTTCTTTAAAATCATTACATATTAATATATAACAAGACATATTATTGTTGTGCAGCTATGTACACAGTAGAGTTTCAAAAAAGGGGTCTTCCGCATGCTCATATTATAGTATGGATGGATCCGAAATGCAAGTTTCCTACTGCAGATGAAATTGACAAGTTGATTTCTGCTGAAATACCAGACAAAGAAACAGATCCAGAACTCTACAATATAATATCAGAATGTATGATTCATGGTCCATGTGGTGCTGCTTACCCCTCATCTCCTTGCATGGAAGAAGGTAGCTGTTCAAAATTTTACCCAAAACCACATGTTAAAACCACAAGCATTGACAAGGAAGGTTACCCGGTTTATAGAAGAAGAAATGATGAGCATTTTATCGAGAAGAATGGTTTCAAATGTGATAACCGATATGTTGTGCCTTACAATCGGTTTTTGTTGGTCAAATATCATGCTCATATAAATGTGGAGTGGTGCAACCAAACAGGTTCAGTGAAGTACTTATTTAAGTATGTTCACAAAGGTAATGATCGAGTTGGTGTCATTGTTGAACCTCATAAAAAAAAAGGAACTGAAGAAGGTCAGAAGAATCTTCAAAATGAGAATACGCCAGCATCAAAAGACGAGATACAAGATTACTTCGATGGCAGGTAAAAACATTTAGTACATTCCTTCAATTTGTGTTTATTTAATTCATTGTAAATCAGCTTCTTTCAATCTTTTGTAGATATGTATCTGCGTGTGAGGCTATGTGGAGGATTTTAGCTTACCCAATACATTATAGGCAAACCGCTGTTGTCCCACTCACTTTCCATGAGGAAGGCAAACATCCTATTTATTTTCGGGACGGTGAGTCTGCACAGGATGTCATGGATCGTGACTCTCTTGATGAATCTCAGTTTCTTGCTTTATTTGAACTTAATAAACGTGATGAAGAAGCTAGGAAGTTATTATATGAAGAAATACCAAGCAAGTTTATATGGGAAGGGAAGGAGAAAGTTTTTTACAAAAGGAAGACAAGAGCATTTGCTATAGGGAGAATTAACTATGTGCCTCCGACTATAGACGATGCATATCATCTGAGGATTCTTCTCAATTCAGTCAGAGGTCCTACCAGTTTTGATCACATTAAAACTGTCAATGGTGTCATACACAAATCGTATCGTGAAGCATGTTATGCTCTTGGTCTGTTAGATGATGACAAAGAATATATTGAAGGTATTAAAGAAGCACACTTCATGTGTTCTGCAAAGTACGTTTGTAAAATGTTTGTGAGGATGCTTCTCTCCGCCGTGCTAAGTGCTCCTGATATTGTGTGGGAAGAAACTTGGACTATGTTATCTGATGACATATTAAGGCGTAAAAGAGTAGAACTAAAACGACCAGGTTCATTACTTTTACTATCTGTTTAATATATATTTTTTTAAATAATTATTAAAGATGTAGTATATAAATTAACTAATCTACATTTTACAGAGCTTACATTGAGTGATGAAGAAAGGAAAATATTCTGTTTACAAGAGATAAACAAACAGTTGAAAAGAAATGGTTCTTCACTTGAGTTTTTTAAGACTCTGCCCCAGCTACAGAATGATAATATTCCTGTCTTAAACCAGTTAATAGCTGATGAGCGTAGATTCATCAATCAAGCTGATTTAAAAAAGAATCATCTGGAGTGGTTAAATATGCTTACTCAAGAGCAGAAGAAGATATATGATGAGATCATAGACTCTGTTTTCAAAGATAAAGGTGGAGTATTTTTCTTATATGGTTTTGGTGGAACTGGTAAAACATTCCTTTGGAAAGTTTTATCTGCAGCTGTAAGGATAAGGGGAGAAATCGTTTTAAATACTGCTTCTAGCGGTATTGTAACATCCGCGAACCGGATTTTGTGTTTTTGGAAGGAGTATCGATCGACACCCTTGTGGCATCGATCGATACCACTAATTTCTGGGTTCGACCGGTTTGATTTAATTGCCGAATTGGTTCGGTTTGGTTCAGGGAAATCCCTAATTCGTGTCTTAAAAGGGAGAAAACGACCTAGGGTCGTGTTTTGGTTGTTCAGTCGCCGTTTTTGAGAGAAAAAGAGAGGAAGGAGAGTTCTTGAGTTCCTAAGAGAGTTTTGGTGAGATTGCTGGCTTTTCTTGAGGATTCTGTTGCTGGGAACGAAGGAGAAGCTTCCTAAGGAGTTGCTCTACCGTTTTTCAACCTTTTTCTTCTGCAATTAAGGTGAGTGCTTGACCATGGTTGATCTAAGCATGAGATCTCCTTTGTTTTTGTGTGATTCCTTGTTGTATGTGGTGTTTGTTTGCTTGGGTACATTGTATTTGTGATTTCTAGTGATTTCCGAGATGGTTAGACGTGTTTGGAGTCGGATTTGCGTTGATTGGATTCGGAGTTCGTCGCTGAGATTCGCGCAGGTCGAGTCTGCAATTGTGGTATCGATCGATACCACTTTTGAGGAGCATCGATCGGCACCTTCTGGAGTAGCATCGATCGGCACCCATTTCTAGCATCGGTCGACACTGTTTCTTGCCGTGTCTTATGTTTTCCTGGTTTGATGTTTTGATTGTGTTCTTGTTGTTTGATGACTTGGGAGGTCTCATCTGCTTGTGTGTATAACCCAGTAGATGGGAGGATGGCCTCACTAAGTATTTATGATAATACTTACGCATCTCAATTGTTGTTTGTGGTGTGCAGGTAAAGGAAAAGTGTGATCGTGGGATCAATGGCGATGAGGAGGAGGATGTTCTAGGGGCTTGATTGATTGTGGTCTAGCTGATGTTAGGTTGCTAGATTAAGTCAATGGAACATTGTAGGATGTTAGTTGTTGGTTATTTCTTGATTTGGATTATGTTGCTATTGAGTATTGGTTTATTGTTGTTGGAATTCTTTGTTTTAATGGAATTGGTTTTATTTGGTTATTCCGCGGTATTTGATTGTTGTTAGGATGTTAGTGGGTATGGGACCACTAGTAAATTTAGGTATTTAAAAAAAAAAAAAAAAAACGGGAAGGGTTGTTTCATTTTGGTATCAGAGCCCTTACGGTTCTAGGTCTAGGGTTCATTGTGCTTTTGCTGTTGATGTTTAGGATTACATGCTGTAATTGGTTGTGTGAATGGCAATTGTGTGTGGCATGAAGTCCTAGAACATCCTCTTCGAGCCTGTTTGTGATTCCACGGTAAGTTGTGATTTGTGTGTAATAGGATTATTGTTTGCTTAGCCTTCTGTTCTTGGTTGATACAGATGGTTAGAGGTGAGGTTGCTGCTGGTCGCGGGCGTGGTCGTGGTCGTGGTCGGGGTCGTGGACGTGGTCGTGGTCGTGGTCGGGGACGAGGTCAGGTTCCTGTGGCCAGTGAGAGTGAGACCCAGAGCATGGCCAGTGAGGAGGTAGCGGAGTCACAGGCTGATCCTATAGTGTCTGGAGACCAGGCTGGTTTGGGTGACGGTGTTGGTCACGGTGTAGCCCCGGGTGTGGGGGTTGCAGCAGGAGGTGCTCCGGGCAGGGAGGATGTCTTGATTGACTTGCTAGCTCAGGTGGCTCAGGCTTTGCAGCGACTTCCAGCAGCTGTGCCGCCAGTGGTTGGTGGGCAGGGTCCAGTGGTGCCGCCAGTGGTTGGTGGGCAGGATCCAGTAGTGCCGCCGGTGGTTGGTGGGCAGGATCCAGTGGTACCGCCAGTGGGTGGTGGACAGGTTCCAGTGGTGCAGCCTGCAGCGGGCTTGCAGGCAGGTGTGCAGCCGGGGACCGAGGTAGTGGATGCACAGTATGTGCGGATGATGGAGCAGCTGCGGCATGTGGGAGCAGGGTATTTCTCAGGGAGTACCGATCCGAGTGTAGCGGATGAGTGGAGAGAGCGGATGGAGGATATTTTCCTTTCGCTTAGGTGTCCCGACCGGTACAGAGTGGATCTGGCAGTGTTTTACTTGTCAGAGATGCACGTGTGTGGTGGAGGTCGGTGACAGCACGGAGGGTGCAGCAGGGTATGACTTGGGAGATTTCGTGAGGGAGTTTAACTCCAAGTATTTTCCTCAGGAGGCTCTTGATCGCATGGAGGCACGGTTCTTGGGGTTGACTCAGGGAGACCGTACAGTGCGGGAGCTGGATGCAGAGTTCAGTCGGCTTGTGGGGTATGCAGGCAGGGCTTGGGAGCCAGAGTCGGCTCAGGTGCGGAGGTTTTTGTTGGCTCTGCGGGATGATTTGAGGACTCGGTGCAGAGTGAGGAGCTATGCTACGAGGGCAGAGTTGGTTGAGGTTGCAGCTGGGATAGAGGATGATTTGAGGTCACAGGTGGTTGTGGTCAGTCCTTCAGTGCAGCCACAGCAGTCTCAGCCGTCTTCTGTTCCTAGCAAGGGCGGTAAGCCTGCGCAAGGGCAGAAGCGGAAGTTTGATGTCATGCAGAGGTCGAGGCATGGGGGTGCGAGATGCTTTGGGTGTGGTAGCAGAGACCACAAGGTGACTAGCTGTCCTCAGAGGGGTGAGCAGCGGGTAGTGACAGAGCAGCGGGCGGGGACAGAGCCGCGGGCAGATACTCGAGTGTGTTACTACTGCAGAGAGACGGGGCATATCAAGCCTCGTTGTCCCAAGTTGCAGCAGAGGGCAGTAGCAGTGTTGCAGGCTGGAGCTCAGCCAGGGATGCAGCAGGTTGTGCAGCACGGTGTGCAGCCGGTGGGTTGGATCGAGCCGACGTCTCGGTGTACTCGACTCGGAGGCCGGTGGCACTAGTGCAGGAGCGATCACAGGTATAACTTCTAAGATTCGAACTTGGTTAATTCAATAGTTCAGATTATATTTGTTTTTGCTTGTGGTCAAGTGTTAGGATCTCAACACATAGGGTTTGTGTAGGGACCTTGTTGGTGGGCGGGTTTAAGTCCCATGTTATGTTTGATTCTGGAGCTTCTCATAGCTTCATTACTCCGGAGTGTGCCGAGAGTGCGGGGATCAGAGGGGATCCTGGAGAGCGTTCAGGAGTTGTCAGAGTTGCGGGAGGCAAGTTCCTGAGGGTTATTGGACGAGCTGGAGGAGTTGATATTCAGATCGCAGGGGAGTCGTGGCCAGCGGATTTGCTGATCAGTCCAGTGGAGTTGTATGATGTCATTCTTGGTATGGATTGGTTGCATCGGTATAGGGTGCATTTGGACTGCTATCGGGGTAGAGTGGAGTTTGAGCGTCCAGGAGGGAAGTTGGTTTTTCAGGGGATTAGACCGACTTCGGGGAGTCTCGTGATCTCAGCCGTTCAGGCTGGGAAGATGATCGAGAAGGGCCGTGAGGCTTATCTGGTTACTATATCTATGCCAGAGTCAGTGGGGAAGTCTACGGTTAGCGGTATTCCGGTTGTGGAGGACTTTGAGGATGTGTTCCAGTCACTGCAGGGATTACCACCATCTCGGTCGGATCCTTTTACTATTGAGCTGGAACCGGGGACGATGCCGTTATCCAAGGCTCCTTACAGGATGGCTCCAGCAGAGATGGCAGAGCTGAAGAAGCAGCTTGAGGATTTGTTGGGTAAAGGTTTTATCCGTCCTAGTTGTTCACCGTGGGGAGCTCCGGTGTTGTTTGTTAAGAAGAAGGATGGGAGTTTTCGGTTGTGTATTGACTATCGGGGTTTGAACCGAGTTACTGTGAAGAACAAGTACCCTCTCCCGAGGATTGATGAGTTGTTAGATCAGTTGAGGGGTGCTACTTGGTTCTCCAAGATCGATTTGGCGTCAGGATATCATCAGATTCCTATTCATGAGGCAGATGTGAGGAAGACAGCCTTCAGGACGAGGTATGGACACTACGAGTTTGTGGTGATGCCGTTTGGGTTGACAAACGCGCCAGCTGCGTTTATGAGATTGATGAACAGCGTGTTCCAGGAGTTTCTGGACGTGTCAGTCATCATTTTCATCGACGACATCCTGGTATATTCTAAGAGTCCCGAGGAGCATGCAGTACATCTGAGAGCAGTGTTGGAGAAGCTGAGGGAGCAGAAGTTGTTTGCTAAGCTGAGCAAGTGCAGTTTCTGGCAGCGTGAGATGGGGTTCTTGGGTCACATTGTTTCAGCTGAGGGAGTTTCAGTGGATCCAGAGAAGATTCAGTCCATCAGGGAGTGGCCGAGGCCGCAGAGTGCCACTGAGATTCGGAGTTTCCGGGGTTAGCAGGTTACTACAGGAGGTTTGTTCGGGGTTTTGCGAGTATGGCTCAGCCGATGACTAAGCTTACAGGGAAGGATGTCCCATTTGTGTGGTCACCAGAGTGTGAGGCGAGCTTTGCAAGTCTCAAGCAGATGTTGACTACCACGCCGGTGTTAGCACTGCCTGAGCAGGACGAGCCTTATGTTGTGTATACAGATGCTTCTAGAGTGGGCTTGGGTTGTGTACTTATGCAGCAGGGGAAGGTTATAGCTTATGCTTCGCGGCAGTTGCGGAAGCATGAAGCTAATTATCCTACTCATGATTTGGAGATGGCAGCAGTGATCTTTGCTCTTAAGATTTGGAGATCCTATCTGTATGGTGGGAAGGTGCAGGTGTTTACAGATCACAAGAGTCTGAAGTACATTTTTACTCAGCCTGAGCTGAATTTGAGGCAGAGGCGTTGGATGGAGTTAGTAGCAGATTATGATCTGGATATAGCTTACCATCCTGGTAAAGCTAACTTGGTTGCAGATGCCTTGAGTCGGAAGAGGGTGGCTTCGGCTCAGGAGCAGGATATGGAGACATTGGTAGGTGAGATTAGTGCATTGAGTTTGTGTGCTATCTCAGAGGAACCTTTGGGTTTGGAGGCAGCTGATAGAGCGGATTTGTTGAGCAGAGTGAGGTTAGCTCAGGGGAGCGATGAGGGGCTGATGAATGCCTCTAAGGCTGCGGGTGCAGAGTATCAGGTTTCTGCTAATGGTACTATCCTTGTGCATGGTCGGATCTGTGTGCCCAAGGGTGAGGATTTGAGGCAGGAGATACTGAGAGAGGCTCATTCGAGCAAGTTCTCTATTCATCCAGGGGCGACCAAGATGTACCGTGACCTCAAGCGGTATTATCACTGGGTCGGGATGAAGAAGGACGTAGCGGACTGGGTGGCGAGGTGTGATACTTGCCAGCTGGTGAAGGCAGAGCATCAGGTTCCTGGTGGTTTATTGCAGAGTTTGCCTATTCCAGAGTGGAAGTGGGATTTGATCACGATGGACTTCGTGGTAGGTTTTCCTGTGTCGAGGACGTTTGATGCTATTTGGGTCATTGTGGACCGTTTGACTAAGTCTGCACATTTTCTGGCCATCAAGAAAACTGATGGAGCAGCGGTTTTGGCCAAGAAGTATGTGAGGGAGATAGTCAGATTGCATGGTGTGCCTGCTAGTATTGTGTCTGATAGAGATTCCAAGTTCACTTCGGTGTTCTGGAAGGCGTTTCAGGCAGAGATGGGCACGAAGGTGCATATGAGTACAGCCTACCATCCTCAGACGGACGGTCAGTCAGAGAGGACGATCCAGATTTTGGAGGATTTGTTGAGGATGTGTGTGCTGGATTGGGGTGGTCATTGGGCAGATCACTTGAGCTTGGTGGAGTTTGCTTACAACAACAGCTACCAGGCTAGTATTGGAATGGCTCCTTATGAGGCTTTGTATGGGAGGCCGTGTCGTACACCGTTATGTTGGACTCAGGTGGGGGAGAGGAGCATATTTGGTGCAGATTTTGTTCAGGAGACCTCGGAGAAGATTCGGGTTTTGAGGCTGAACATGAAGGAAGCTCAGGATCGGCAGAAGAGTTATGCTGATAGGAGGAGAAAGGATCTTGAGTTTCAGGTTGGTGATAGAGTGTACCTCAAGATGGCCATGTTGCGGGGTCCGAACAGGTCATTGACAGAGACTAAGTTGAGTCCGAGGTACATGGGTCCGTTCAGGGTAGTTGAGCGGGTGGGGCCAGTGGCATATAGGCTGGAGTTGCCTGAGGTTATGCGTGCGTTCCACAAGGTGTTTCATGTGTCGATGCTGAGGAAGTGTCTTCACGAGGATGATCAGTTGTTGGCTAAGATTCCTGAGGATCTTCAGCCTAACATGACTTTGGAGGCGAGACCATTGAGGGTGCTCGAGAGGAGAGTCAAGGAACTTCGGAAGAAGAAGATTCCTTTGATGAGAGTCCTGTGGGACTGTGACGGAGTTGAGGAGCAGACTTGGGAGCCCGAGGCGAGGATGAAGGCAAGGTTTAAGAAGTGGTTTGAGAAGCAGACCGCTTGAGCTTGTCTAGCCGGGTCCGAGTTGTAGTCCGTGGCTGGAGCGGGTACGGAGTATTCCAGCCCATCTCTCTTGATATTTGGTCGCTTAGGGGTGGTTGGTTGTGCGACTAAGTATCAAGATGAGGTGGTGCTCGGAATGCGGGTTGATGACTCCAGTTGTTGTATTTTTGTTTTCCTGATGTATTTTCGTTGAGTTGTAAAGATTATGACATTTTGAGATTAATAAGATGAGTATTTTTCTTTAGTTTGACGGTGGTTGTCATGGGAAAAAGAGAAATAGCTCGGGTTTCTATTTTTGGAAGTTTCCATAAATAGAAAGTTTCCACAAAAGGAAAGTTTCCAGAATTAGAAAGTTTTCTAGAAAGGAAAGTTTTGTGGAAATGTTGAGGTAGATCTAGCCGGGAGATACTCGTTGGCATCAGTATTTGTTTTGCTCGATGGACTTTGTGGCCAGAGAGTGGGAGTGGTATGTTGCTTCGGATGACGATCCGAGAGCGCGCTTGAGGGTGACGACCCGAGAGCGGGATATGTGAGACTCCCTGGATACCGTAGCTGTGAGCCGAGGCTCGGCAGTGAGCCAGTATGTCTCGAGGGTTGCGACCCGAGAGCGGGGGGAGTGTGTGTGTGAGTGACTTCCTGGATGCCGTAGCTTAAGGCGGTTGGCCTGATAGCGAGCCGGCATGATTCGTTGGTTGCGACCACGGACGGGGGAAGCACTGAGTTGTGAGCAAATAGTGTTATGATGCGAGTATATTGGCTAGAGGGAGACCTCGAGGGTCAGTCGGAGGTGTGCGGGCTGTTGCGACAGTGGCACGGGAACCTTGACTGATGGTGTTTAGTCCGGTCTGGGGACGTGCGGGCCGTGTTGACGGTGGCACGGGGTCCTTGGCAGATGGACGGTATTGCGGGATTCGGGGACGAATCCATATTGGTGGGGGAGAATTGTAACATCCGCGAACCGGATTTTGTGTTTTTGGAAGGAGTATCGATCGACACCCTTGTGGCATCGATCGATACCACTAATTTCTGGGTTCGACCGGTTTGATTTAATTGCCGAATTGGTTCGGTTTGGTTCAGGGAAATCCCTAATTCGTGTCTTAAAAGGGAGAAAACGACCTAGGGTCGTGTTTTGGTTGTTCAGTCGCCGTTTTTGAGAGAAAAAGAGAGGAAGGAGAGTTCTTGAGTTCCTAAGAGAGTTTTGGTGAGATTGCTGGCTTTTCTTGAGGATTCTGTTGCTGGGAACGAAGGAGAAGCTTCCTAAGGAGTTGCTCTACCGTTTTTCAACCTTTTTCTTCTGCAATTAAGGTGAGTGCTTGACCATGGTTGATCTAAGCATGAGATCTCCTTTGTTTTTGTGTGATTCCTTGTTGTATGTGGTGTTTGTTTGCTTGGGTACATTGTATTTGTGATTTCTAGTGATTTCCGAGATGGTTAGACGTGTTTGGAGTCGGATTTGCGTTGATTGGATTCGGAGTTCGTCGCTGAGATTCGCGCAGGTCGAGTCTGCAATTGTGGTATCGATCGATACCACTTTTGAGGAGCATCGATCGGCACCTTCTGGAGTAGCATCGATCGGCACCCATTTCTAGCATCGGTCGACACTGTTTCTTGCCGTGTCTTATGTTTTCCTGGTTTGATGTTTTGATTGTGTTCTTGTTGTTTGATGACTTGGGAGGTCTCATCTGCTTGTGTGTATAACCCAGTAGATGGGAGGATGGCCTCACTAAGTATTTATGATAATACTTACGCATCTCAATTGTTGTTTGTGGTGTGCAGGTAAAGGAAAAGTGTGATCGTGGGATCAAAGGCGATGAGGAGGAGGATGTTCTAGGGGCTTGATTGATTGTGGTCTAGCTGATGTTAGGTTGCTAGATTAAGTCGATGGAACATTGTAGGATGTTAGTTGTTGGTTATTTCTTGATTTGGATTATGTTGCTATTGAGTATTGGTTTATTGTTGTTGGAATTCTTTGTTTTAATGGAATTGGTTTTATTTGGTTATTCCGCGGTATTTGATTGTTGTTAGGATGTTAGTGGGTATGGGACCACTAGTAAATTTAGGTATTTAAAAAAAAAAAAAAAAAAAAACGGGAAGGGTTGTTTCAGGTATAGCCTCTCTTTTATTAGAAGGTGGCAGAACAGCTCATTCAAGGTTTGGCATTCCTCTTGAAGTTCATGATACATCTATGTGCAGAATGTCAAGGTTTTCTGATCTAGGTGAATTAGTCCAAGAAGCCAAGTTGATAATTTGGGACGAAGCTCCAATGATGAGTAAGTACTGCTTTGAGACTTTAGATAGAAGTTTGAAAGATATAATGCGTGATCATGAAGATAAACCTTTTGGGGGAAAGGTCATTATTTTTGGTGGTGATTTCCGTCAGATACTTCCTGTTATTGTCGGTGCTGGTCGAGAACAAATTGTTAACTCATCGCTTAACTCATCTTACCTTTGGAATCAGTGTAAAGTGTTAAGGCTAACAAGAAATATGAGGTTGCTGCAAAAGATAACTCCAAATGAAGCCAGGGAGATTGAAGAGTTCTCGAAATGGATTCTTGATGTTGGAGAAGGAAGACTTAATGAGCCAAATGATGGAGTAGTTGATATTGACATCCCAGAAGAATTGCTTATCACAGAAGTAAACTCTCCGATTGAATCCATCGTTAATGCAGTGTATGGTAATTCGTTACATACTCCCAAGGATTCGAGCTATTTTCAAAGCAGAGCTATTTTGTGTCCTACAAATGATGATGTCAACACTATAAACGACCACATGATATCCATTTTAGAAGGTTAGTAAAAGTTTAATCAACAAATTTTATATATATTATATACTATATGAGACTTCTTGATTTGGTCTATTCAATTATTTATAGTTTTGTTTCTATTGTTGATTTTGTTACAGGTGAGGAAAGGGTTTACTTAAGTTCATATAGTATTGATCCACAAGATACAAGGAATAAACACAATCCTGCATATAGCCCTGATTTCCTAAACTCAGTTAGGATTTCAGGAGTGCCAAACCATGCTCTTCGTTTGAAAATTGGTTGTCCAGTCATGTTGTTACGCAATATTGACCCTCATGGAGGTCTAATGAATGGAACAAGACTACAGATTACACAAATGGCAGATCATGTTATACAAGCAAGAATCATCACAGGTACGAGAGTGGGTAAAATTGTTCTTTTACCAAGGATGGTATTAATACCATCAGATTCCCGTTTGCCTTTCAAAATGAAACGTAGACAATTCCCGATTAACGTTGCTTTTGCAATGACTATCAACAAAAGTCAAGGTCAGTCTCTCTCAAATGTTGGTTTATACTTGCCCAGACCTGTTTTCTCTCATGGCCAGCTATATGTAGCCATGTCCCGTGTAAGCAGTAAATCAGGATTGAAAATCCTCATTACTGACCCAAAAGGAAAACCCGAAAAGAAAACAAGGAATGTCGTCTTCAAAGAGGTTTTCCAAAATATTTGATCCACAAAAATGCATAACTTTGTAAGACTCTGTTTTTACTTTGTTTCCATTTTTCCAATTAAATTGATTTGTTCTTCCATTTAATTATTTAATCATATATATATATATATTTTTTTTGCAGGGTTTCCTATTTAATTTCACGTTATAATAAATTTCTAAATCCTTATTTTTTTATGTAATCCACAAAATACTTTTTATCATTCTTATAGACATATTTAGTTTCGTTTACTTAATGTGATTCACACATACGTTTTATCTTTGAAATCCTACTATTATATTTTATTAATTATTCAGTAAAATAGGTACATTCGTTATATTCGTTATAAATTTGGTTTAATCTAATTTTCCAAGCTTAAAAATTTACAATTTTAAAAAAATATTTATTAGATACCTTCGAGTGGAGGCTAGAGGCCAGAATTAATTATATAAGAACGGAAAGGTGTCTATGTCAATATTAGGATCTGAATGGTGACTGCGGTCAGGGCCGTCAAATCCGTCAGCGGTTTAGACCGTCCCAAAAACAGGCCTGCCAGCAGGCCTGAAAGGACCAAGTTTATTTGTACATAAAAATGGTCCGCAGTTAGAAGGCAGCGGTTTTCTTTCTATTATCTTTAAACCGCACCACTGCGGACTGTATTTAATGAATTGTATTACTAATTTCAAGTCTTAATAAACATTTTGTCCCGTGCTATAGCACGGGTTATTACCTAGTAGTATAGATAGTTATGTAATATATAAATACTCTAAAACAATATTAAATAATGATGTTGAAAGACCAAATCATATTCATTTTATTTAAATTTAATATCAATGAATATGATTACATGAGATTGTTACAAATAGTTTTTTTAATTCCATTGATAACACCTATTAAATTTTTTATTGAAGTTTCCTGATATACATAGACGGTCAGCCATGATAGACCAATTACATTCATAACAATGACCTTGATCTCTCTCAGCTGTATATACATCAAACCATTTAACATGATTATTCCAAGCAAACCTGCAGAAGAACAATGTATTTCTAAACCAGTTTGGTCTAAACTTCCATTGAAATCTTTGTCCTCGCTGCAACACATGCTCACCTAGATCATCGTTTTTAGATCTACAGCTTATTGTCAAGATTGTTTGCGGCATGATATTGTTGGTGATAGAGACAACGGTTTTAGCAAACGGGTTGAATCCATCACATGGACTGATGACATAGCAAAATATTATAGAGAGAACGACGAGTGTTTTCGATGAATTTTTCATAGTCTTTTTTTTTTTGTTATTAGTCGTGTTGTGTTTGTTTTAGATTCACATGGTTAGTCTAGTTTCTTATGTATAGCGTTGATTTTGATTGATGATCTATAAATTGAGACCGTTGCAAAGAGATACATTTATTTAATTAAGGAGTTACATTGAGCTAAAAAAAACGTTTAACAATATTCATTATGAGTTTTTGTTATTGCGTTTTTAGAAAATCTCTTAGATCTATTGGCTTATATTATATTCCTCTATAGGCTTTTAAGTTTTCCCAAAATATAACTACATTTATTTTGGGTAGAAAATTATTTGAATTTAATTTTATTGAGTAACTCGATAACAACCCAGGAAAAAATAATTATTAAATGATTTTATTGTAATTTCTGCTTACAAAATCTAATATAATTACTGGTAAAATTATTATTTCAGATCTAAACTTTATTTGTGTAACATATATTTTTAAATCTAATATATATTTTGTTTCCTATTTATAGTATTGAATTTATTTAAACTGAAATTGTTGCCACTTTGGTGGTTTTTTATGGGATTTTCTCTAATGAGATACATTGAATACAACTAAAAGATAAATGCATATGAGGAATGAAACAAAATATTAGAATATATAAGAAGTTACTACAAAAGGTAAATACTTTTAAAAAAAAAATCTTAATATATAAATTTTGTATGAATGTAATGCAAAGGTGACTTTTTATCTTTTTAACTTATTATATAAATATTATTAGAAAAAATAATATTTGGGTTAAATCTTCATTTTCTTATTTTGCCAACACCACAAATTCCCTATATATTAATAAAAAAACATTTTGTGAAAAAGCTGTCATGTCGTCGGCAGAGAGCTCGAGACATATTTTTGTAATTTGCACTCATTAGTTAATATTATTTACAATTCATGATAATATATAGTTCATCAAAAAATAAATTAAAACAATTTTTTATTTCCAAATTAAATAACGTTCACCTCTTTTCCTAACATACTTTTATAAATATTTCAAAATTAACATATCAAACCTTATATCTAATTTAATTAGTAAAAATACTCATATCTTTTTATTAAAATACCAAAAATACATTTTTTTAAAAAACAAAAACATAATTTCATTTTTTCCAATGTACATAATTTCATTTTTTATATCTATAACTATATCTTAGTGTTTAATATTAATATTTAACAATTATGTACTATAAATTGTTATGAAAAACATTTTAATAAAACAGGAAAATGATTAATTAAAAAAAAAACCGTAATGTTTGATTCTGGAGCAACTCATTGTTTCATTACCCTGCAGTGCGTTGAGAGCGCCAATATCAAAGGAGATCACGAAGAGCGATCATTGTTGTTAGAGTCGCGTAAGGTGAGTTCTTGAGGGTTGCTTGGATCGGTGAGAGGTGTTGATATTCAGATTGCAGGAGAGTTGATGCCAGCAGATTTGGTTATCAGTACCGAGGAGTTGTATGATGTGATATTTGATATGGATTGGTTGCATCGCCACATGGTACATCTGGATTTTCTTCGGGCTAGAGTGGTTTTTGAGCTTCCAAAAGGGAATTTGGTATTTGAGGGAGTGCAATTGACTTCGGGGAGTCTCATAATCTCGACCATGCAGGCAGGGAAAATGATCGAGAAGGGATGCAAGGCCTATCTGGTTACAATCTCGATGCTGGAGTTAGTGGGACAGTTTATGGTTGGAGGTATTCAGGTTGTTGAGGAGTTCGAGGATCTCTTCCAGTCATTGTAAGGGTTACTACCATCTCGGTCTGACCTCTTTATGATTAAGCTGGAATGAGAAAGGGATTCATTCGTACTCGCGTTTCACCTTGGGGAGAGCCGATATTGTTTGTTAAGAAGGAGGGGAGTTTCCGCTTGTGCATTGATTACTAGGGTCTGAACCGGGTCACTGTGAAGAACAAGTACCCTCTTCCCAAGATTTATGAGTTGTTGGATGAGTTGAGAGGTGCTACCTGGTTCTCCAAGATTAATTGGTGCCAGGTTATCATTGGATTCAGATGGATGAGGGAGATGTGAGAAAGATGACTTTTAGGACGAGGTATGGGCATTATGAGTTCTTGGTGATGTCTTTCGGGTTGACCAATGCACCAACAGTGTTCATGAGAATGATGAACAGTGTGTTCCAGAAATTTTTGGATGTGTCTATTATCATCTTCATCGACGATAATCTGGTATACTCTAAGAGTCCTGAAGAGCATGCAGTGCATTTGAGAGGAGTGTTGGGGAAGCTGCGGGAGCAGAAGCTGTATTGCTACGTTGAGCAAGTGCAGTTTTTGGCATAGCGAGATGGGATTTATAGGTCACTTTGTTTCGACAGAGGGAGTCTCTATGGATCTAGAAAAGATTTAGACCATCAGGGATTGGCCTAAACTGCAGAATGTCACAAAGATCAGGAGTTTCCTTAGTTTGGGGGGTTACTACAGGAAGTTTGTGAAGGGGTTTGGAAGTAAGGCACGACCAATGACTAGGTTGACGGAGAATAATGTTCCTTTTGTTTGGTCACGGGATTGTGAGGAGGGATTCGCAAGCCTGAAGGAGATGATGACTACTTCGCCAATGTCGGCATTGCCATAGCAGAATGAGCCATATGTGGTTTATACAGATGCTTCTAGAGTTTGCTTGGGGTATGTGTTGATGTATCTTGGGAAGGTTATTGCCTACGCTTCACAGTAGTTGCGGAAGCATGAGGACAAGTATCCTACTCATGAGTTAGAGATGGCTGCTATGGGTTTTGACCTGAAAATTTGGAGGTCTTATCTTTATGGCGGGAAGGTACATGTGTTTACAGATCATAAGAGCTTGAATTACATTTTCACTCAGCCTAAGCTGAATTTGAGGTAGAGACAGTGGATGGAGTCGATGGCAGATTATGATCTGGAGATAGCTTACCACCCTGGTAAAGCTTACTTGGTTGCAGATCTCCTAATTCGGAATCAGGCGGCTTCAGCTAAACAGTAGGATATGGAGACTCTGATTGGAGAGATTAGTACATTGAGGTTTTGTGTTGTTTCTCATGAGACATTAGGTTTGGAGGCGGCTGTCCAGTAGATCTTCTGAGTATAATGCGGTTACTCGAGAGATGTCGATTCGGAGTTTCATGTGTCCGCCAATGGTACCATTATTGTGCACGGTCGGATCTGTTTGCCCAAGGATGAGGAGTTGAGGCAGGAGATTCTGAGGGAGGCTCATGCGAGCATATTCTCCATTCATCCATGAGCGACTTAGATGTACTGTGACCTCAAACAGTACTATCATTAGGTCGGGATAAAGAAGGATGTAGCTAGTTGGGTCACAAAGAGCAATGTTTGCCGGCTAGTGAAGGCTAAGCATCAGGTTCCAAATTTCTTGTTGTAGAGTTTGCCCATTTAAGAATGGAAGTGGGACATGTTCTAGATGTACTTCATCGTAGGGTTGTCAGTGACTTGGAATTTTGATGCGATTTAGGTCATTGTGGACTAGTTGACTAAGTCGGCACATTTTCTGGCCATTAAGAAGACCAATAGACAACAGTTGTAGCTAAGAAATATGGGAAGGAGATAGTCAGATTGTATGGTGTGCCTACGAATATTGTCTCTGACAGAGATTCCAAATTCACTTATGTGTTTTCTAGAGTGTTTCAGGCAGAGATGAGCACAAAGGTGCATATGAGTACAACCCACCATCCTTAGACAAATGCGTAGTTGGAAAGGACGATCCAGACTTTGGAGGATTTACTGAAGATGTGTGTGCTGGATTGGGGGGCTGATCATCTAAGCTTAGTAGAGTTTTCTTACAACAACAACTACCAGGCTAGTATCGGGATAGCTCTTTATGAGGCGTTGTATGGGAGGCCATGTCTTACACTGTTATGGTGGACTCAGGTGACGGGGAGAAGCATATATGATGTAGCTTTTGTTCAAGATACCTTGGAGAAGATTCGGGTTCTGAAGCTGAACATGAAGGAGGCTCATGATCGGCAGAGGTGTTATACCGATAAGAGGAGGATAGATCTTGAGTTTCAGGTTGGTAAGAGACTGTACCACAAGATGGCCATGTTGCATAGTCCGAACAGGTCATTGTCAGAGACTAAGCTGAGTCCAAGATACATGGGTTCGTTTAGAGTGGTTGAGCGGGTGGGACCGATTACATATAGGCTGGAGTTGCATAAGGTCTTCCATGTGTTGATGCTGCGGAAGTGTCTTCACGAGAATGATCAGTTGTTGGCTAAGATTCCTGAAGATCTTCAACCCAACATGACTTTGGAGGCGAGGCTGGTGAGGGTTTTCGAGAGGAAAGTCAAGGAACTTGAGAGGAAGAAGGTTCCTTTGATAAGAGTCATGTGGGACTGTGATGGTGTTGAGGAAAAGACTTGGGAGCCAGGAGCGAGGATGAAGGCAAGGTTCAAGAAGTGGTTAAAGAAGCAGGTCGAGGCTTGAGCTTGTTTAGCCTGGGTCCCAGTTGTTGTGGTAGTTGTTGGTAAGGTGAAGTCCGTGTCTGGAGCGGAATGAAGTATTGCAGCTCATCTCTCTTCATACTTGGTCCCTTAGGGGTGGTTGTTGTGCGACTAAGTACAAAGATGAGGTGGTATTCCGGGTACATGTTTTTAAGTGAAGCTTGTTCTTGGAAGTCAAAAGTTTCTAGAAGTGGAATTCAAAAGTGGAAAGTTCTAAAAATGGAAAGTTTTATGTTAGTTAGAATTTGTCCGTTTTTAGAGGTTGTGGACCATGGTGGTGCTTTTGTGGCCTTTTTAACGGAAATTTTGAGTCATTGTGTAGTCCTTGTGGCGGCCTTTTGAGATATTGTGTGTCCCTTGCGGGGAGCTCTTTAGTCAATTGTGTGGCCTTTGTGGTGGGCTGTTTAGCCAATTGTGTGGCCTTTGTTGCGGGCTATTTAGCCAGTAATGTCTGTTTAGGCGGTCTTTTGGGATATGTAGCCTGTTTAGGCGGTCCTTCGGGACGTATGGTCTTTGTGACGGTCCGTCGAGATGTGTGGCATGTTTAGACGGTCCTTCAGGATGTGTGGTTAAATGACCCGACCCATTTTTTTTTAATATAAGAAATAACTAGTGATCCCATACTCACTGACATCATAACCCTAATAAAACACAACAGCAGAAATAACTCATCATTAAGCCTGTAACATCATACCAACAATTATCTAATAACTAATAAACCAATAATAAATCATCCAACAATTCCAAATAACTAACATGAACCAATGAACCAGCAATCCTAGGAAACATTCTAAAGACTCAACTCTAGCAACTTAACAAAAGCCAGACATCAACCAATCGAACCACTAGAAAATCCTCCTTTTCATTGTCTTGATTCCACGATCACACTTTGCCTGTACCACATACAAAAATTGAGATGCATGAGTATTGTCATAAATACTCAGTGAGGCAATCCTCCTATCTACTGGGCTATACTCCTATCTACTAAGAAATCTCCAATCAATAAACAATAAATAACACAATCAAACCATGCAAAAAAACAAAGTTCAGCCGCTGATGAATGATGGTGTCGACTGACACCCTCCTAGTGTCGATCGATACTGAAACCTTGCGAAGGTTGTGTTGACCGACCCACTCCTTGTGTCGATCGATGTAGCCACCTAGTGTCGACCAAAACGCTCTTGTGTCGCCCGACACCTGCTCGACATTTCCCAAAAACCCTAATTCACGTTGACCGACAACTCCACATGCGTCGATCGATGCTCGTTAGGTTTCTCGCATCGTCCTCGCATTTGTGTCGATCGATGCACTCCTTGTGTTGATTGACACAAATGGCGAGCATCATTTTCCTCGAGGCTTCAAGCCATATCTCCTTTCCCAAATGCACCAAACTCAATCCATGGTCACACAGGAGTCTCACAAAGTCTTAGGAACCACAAAATCGCTCCAAAAAACAAAGGAATCAACCACACAACACATGAACACAAAAAATTAGAGAATATCAAGCTTAGATAAGCCATAGTCATGCACTCACCTTTACAACAATATGATTCTGACCAACAAACGACGATAACACACTCCTAGCAAGCTTCTATCACGGTTCTAGCCTCAGATCTCCACTCCACATGAAGAATCTCTCAAGAATAGGCACCAAAATCTCTAAAATTCTCAAGAACAACTTTTCACTTTTTCTAAACTCTCTGGAAACGACAATAGAGGCTAAAAATTTTCAAAGTCGTCGAGTTCCCACTTTTTATACCCGACCTTAGGGTTTTCCTAAGTAAACCCCAATGAACTGACGATTTAAAACCAAAATCAGCTAAACAGCAGATGCTTGTGTCGACCGAAACACCATCCCCAAGAACACTCTTGGATCGAAAATGTTACAATTCTCCTCCACCAACATAGATTCGTCCTCAAATCTCGAACAACCAGCAGCCAAGGACTCTCGTGCAACCGTCTCCACGGCCCACACCTCCTCCGACCGATATATGAAGGTTACCTCCAGGCGATAGACTCACGTTCCATGTATTATTTGCTCTCGAGTTTTGGATTTTCCTTTATTCGTAGGTCTCAACCTTGAGTTTTTATTGGTTTCTCATCAGACCTTAGCTTGCGTGTTATAATATTGGCTCCTCATCAAGTATTTTCTTGCGTGCCATAATATTAGCTTATACTTATTTTTGTTTATAAAAACTAATTTCTTTTCTTTTGGTTAATAAAGAGGAGATTTGTTTATGATAAATTAATGTGAATAATGAAAAAAATAATAATAATTAGGAGAGAGAAAAAGACATATGTCAAGTATTAGAAGTGTCAAATGTCAAAAAATTTGGTCGTGAAATTTCTAACTTCTTTTTTGTACTCCAATTCAATAATTTGGGGTCGATGTTTTGAGATTTTAAAAAAATGGATGATGTAATAATTTAGATATCCTTTATCCTATAAAACAAACACATCAGAATTTATTTTAGTTTAAATTTTAAATAAAAATCAGAACAAATGTACAGAAGATGGTGCAACTAAGAAAAATAAAAGTAAATTACCTAAATCCCTAAATTTATGCACACCGCAACCAATACATTCAAGAATCAAGATCAAACTATAACACAATATATCTATAACCGTTTCATATTCTATTTAACTCCAGTTTAATTCAACTTCTTCTCTATTTGATATTTTCGTTGTGTTTCTTTCCATCGTGTTTTTCTTCTCTATTTGTTTTATTTTTTCCTTGAAAAAGCTGGATATAGAAGATCATGAAAACATTCCTCCGGCGAGAAGAAGATTATATGAAGACTTAGAGGGGGGCTGTATTCAACTTAACATTTTAATTGTTTGTGTAAAAGTTACAGATCCTAGGTTATTCAATCATGAATTTTAAAAAGTCTCCTGAAATCCACTGTTATTGAACTAATGATTTAAAAAACTATTTTAAAATCCATTGTTATTCAAAACAGTTTGTGGATTTTGATTTTAATAAGTTTTATTGATTATGAAGGATTTGAGAGGATTTGTTTAGTCAACTTCCCTAAAATTTATCAAAATTCCAAATTTCTTAAATCCCACAAAATCCTCCAAAATCATTGTTTCAATATACTCCTTATAATAGGATTGGAGTTTGGGTATTATGGGTTATTGCCGGTTAATGACCGGTTCAAATAATTAGGTTTTAATTTAATTTACTCAAAAAGTCAAAAGTAATTGTATTGAAAAAAAACAATGTGAAAAGGATTATACGGCAGAGAGGCTAATTGGCGTCATCTACGGCTACCATTAACATCCAAAAATATAAACATGAAGAGAAGTGGATTTGGATTTGAAGATAATAGTATCGTGTAGAGAGTAGGGTTAAGGGCTTTCCCGCCCATGTGGCCATGAGATATGTAATGCTTTCTATGTAGATTACGACGTAGAGACAATGTCAATTTTCTATATATATATATATATGCTTTGAATTTTCTTCTTTTTGTTACTTTTACTGATTGCATTTGGAGGTAAAGGCGCACCATTTGCAGGAGTATAGCCTTGTGGGAGACTCATGTAGATCTCTTCATCAATAGTACCATGGAGAAAGGCATTCGTGACATCCATTTGAGTAAGAGTCCAGCCTAGTTTCGCAGCAAGACCAAGAATGAACTTGACACTCGCCAATTTGGCAACAGGAAAAAAAGTCTCAATGTAGCCAATACCTTCCTTTTGTGTATATCATTTGGCTACTAAGCGTGCCTTATATCTGTCAATTGAACCATATGGGTTATATTTGATAGTGTAAACCCATTTACACCCAATCACGTGTTTACCTGGGGGTAAAGATTCAACAGTCCATGTGCAAAGCTGTTCAAGAGCTGTAATCTCCACATCCATAGCTTTCGGAAATTGAGGATGGGCCATGGCTTCATGGAAATTTTTCGGTTCTGTTGCAAGCAAACAAGTGAGAACAAAAGCCTGATAGGGAGACTTAAGTTTGGAATATGTAATAACAGAGGAGAGAGGATAAAGAGGAAAAGAATTTGGAGGAGAAGAAGAAGTGGAAGCAGAAGAATGTGAAGTTTGAATAAGATTGAAATGGTAATCAGATAAGTAACCTGGAGCCTTCACCTGTCGTTTAGACTTGGTTGTTATCAGAGGAGCCTGTTCTGAGGCAGATTTCACAGTCTCCCGTGATGGCGGAGGTTGAGTGGCACTAGAGTGTGTTACAGGGGACAATGATGATGATAATGATGATGATGCACTCGTAACAGGAGCAGAAGCCAACGCATTACCATCAAAAACAGGATAAGAAACAGTATTAAGAGGATCAAGTGCAACAGGTGTAGACAAAGGCATGATGGTTCGAGAAAACAAGTCATGGTTTGGTAAATCAGATGAATTGGTTTTATATGGAAAAAAAGTTTCATGAAACACAACATTTCGAGTCGTTGAAACAGTATGATTATCGAGATTCAAAACTTTATATCCCTTATAACCGGAAGGGTAACCCAAGAAAACACACGACTCGGCTCTAGGAGTAAACTTATTTATATCCTTAAGCGCTATACGAATAGAGTGACGCCAAGAATGAAACTCAGATCCATCGGTGAGACGATCAGAAACAAGCACGAGTCCGACATGATCCGCCGGGTGCAAGAAATACGGATTCTCGTATTGATCTGGAGCTTGATGAACATTGCTTTGAGTCACTGTGGGAGCTTGATTAATCTATCCCATTTTTATGATGAAATTGAGAACGACGAAGAGGATCTGTGTCGATTGATTGATCAAAAAAGATAGCAACAGATCTAGGTCAAAGAAATTGAAATCAAAAGCAAGAAAAAGAAGATGAAAGATGCGAACAAAAGAAATTTGAACACAGCGAAAGAAAAGCTAAGGACGAGATCGATGAGAATATGGGAAATCGAGCGGCTCATGATTTGAAGGAGCAAGCTCAATCTCAGCTCAATCGAAGAAGATGAATGAGAAACAATGGCGGAAGCTTTGAAATTCTGTTATTGCTCTGATACCATAACAAGAATTAAGCATAGAGTTGGATAAAACTATATTTTTCATCAATCTGTAAATGTATGATTACATCAGTTTATATACAAGAGTTAGATTAAGTGAAAGGAGGCTTAATCCTACATAAACTATACTACATATATAATGTGCTAAACCAGTTAATTAAACCAGATATCTCTCCTAATACCTTAAGAACCATTTCTGATTCTTGACAAGGACGTTTAAACCATATATTCATTCTAAACAAATGGGGCAGTTTCAATTATACACGACGTTAGTTCTAAAATGTTGAATCTTCTTTCACCAACCAAAGGCCACAGAAACATGACCAATTAATAAACACATTTTTTTATCGGTTGCTTTGAACTAATGAAACATGAAACTTGATACGTTTTGGCAAGAACAATTCAAACAAATGATACATTAAAAAATTCAAAATGATCAAAACATATGTATTGATCCAAACACAAGTAAATTAGTCAGATAGTTAACACGCATTTAATCATATTCTCATTCATGCATTTACAAATCAAAAATCTGAAATTTTAAATAGCATTTTACACACTTTAGACATGTACTAAAATCAAGAAAATTACAAAATCCTCACCAATATAATCAAAATAGAAGATCATAAAAAGCCAAAATGAGTGACGTGAGCCATGACGAAATATGCACAACACATTTTATCCGGAACTTATCTAATGGTATTAAAATTTATAAGGAACCCATGGACGTTTATTCATTGTACGTAATTGACATGAAAGAACCTTAAAAGGGGAATAAAATAAAAGTAAAACTGTGATCTAAGAGTATCAGTTTTTGTTAGTACTATATTGTCTGACTTCTTGATTTTATTTTTTGTATTTGTTCACGTAACGTGATGAGCCTCTAATTTTTGTCAGTACTATATTGCGTTCTTTTAAGATCTCACAGGGTTTAAATAATATACTCTACAAAGTTGTATATAAATATATACATGGAATATATATAACCCCTATCCTTTTCGTATAATCTTTTATTCCTACTATATTTTTGAAATCAAACAAACACTAATTTTGGACACACAAGTGAGTCAGTGAACTCATTCTATTATTCTCTTTTCCACCAAATCTAGAATTTGATCTCTATCTAGTAAACTTTAAATAACATTCAATACAATTGACTTGTATAGTCTTTCTACGTGTTTCATCTTTTCATCTAACGATTTAGATTTCTAGTGGCTTTTTATTATTAAGTAATTTAAATTAATTAAATTGTTCTAGTTTATTAAAAAAGTGGAGCATAGTTTTTTTTTTCCATTTGGTTGAAAAGGAAGATACAAGTTATTAATATATAGTTCTAAGCAAACTTTCGTTCAACATACGTGGGACGAACAATATTGTTAATCTGTAATCATTCAATTATAAATGTTCTTTTGAAACATGAAGATCGTTAGAAAAGAGGAACTTGTTTCTTCTTTATATGTGTTTCATTTAATCTTAGGATTATATATAGATTCTTTGGGTTTTTAATTTATGAATCATGTAAAAAATTAATTAGTAAATTAAAATTTATATATCTATATATATTCAAAAGTTTTCTAAGGTAACATAAGCATAAGCTATAGTCGGGTTAAAATGGATGTGAGGTTGTCACCCTAAGGCCTAATAGTTAAACAAGAAGAAGAACTTGTTTCTTCTGTCTATGTGTTTCATTTAGACTTAGGATTATTTATAGATTCTTTGGGTTTTTTATTTATTTATCAAGTAAACAATTAATTAGTAAACTAAAATTAATATAACTATATATTCAAAATTGATCTAAGCTAACCTAAGCTATTGTCGGGTTGAACTGGATATATATCTACTAACATAAGCTATTGTCGCCCTAACATTTTAAGATCTCACAGGGTTAAATAATATTGTACAAAGTTGTATATAATGAAATGGCCAATGGAATAAATAATAAGATTACATGATTATACATCGAATGTATATATAACCCCTATCCCTTCGTATCATCTTTTATTCATAATATAATTTTAAATATAAAAATAAACAAACGCTAATTTTGGACACCCAAGTGAGTCAGTACGTGATCTCATTTCTATTATTTTCTTTTCCGCCAAATCTAGAATTTGATCTCTAGCTAGTAAACATTAAACAACATTGATCCGATACAATTGACTATTGTATCTTCTTTCTACGTGTTTCATCATTTCATCTAACCACAAGTAACATAAATTAATTAAATTGTTCTAGTTTATTAAAAAAAGTGGAGGTCATTTTTTTTACCTTTTGGTTGAAAAGGAAGATACAAGTTACTAATATATATATATATATATATATATATACTTCTAATTAAGCAAACTTTCGTTCAACAATCAACACATGTGGGACAAATAATATTGTTATTTTGTAATCATTCGATTATTTTAACACATGAAGATCGTTAAAAAAGAAGAAGTACTTGTTTCTTTTTTTTTATGTGTGTCATTCAGTCTTAAGATTATATATAGATTCTATGGGTTTTTAATTTATTTATTAAGTAAAAACTTAATTAGCTAATTAAAATTAATATAACTGTATATTCAAAACTGTTATAAGCTAACATAAGCTATTGTCGGGTTAAAATGGATTTGAGGTTTTCGCCTAATCTTTCGAAACCCTAAGCTAACATAAGCTATTGTCGGATCAATGGTACATGATGTATATATAAAAAGTGGAACACATGTTACTAATAGTACTTATCTAAACTAATTTATCAATGTAGATTCTTAACCTACACAAATCTAATTAGCAAGTATCTCTTAATTTATGAATAATTTTTTTCATCGTATATACTAGTATATAATTCAATCATCATTGTAGCATTTTATCTCATACTTAGTTCTTTTTCTTCTTCTTCTTCTAATACT
The DNA here is from genome assembly GCA_023657505.1 of Camelina hispida. Classification (NCBI taxonomy): domain Eukaryota; kingdom Viridiplantae; phylum Streptophyta; class Magnoliopsida; order Brassicales; family Brassicaceae; genus Camelina; species Camelina hispida. The sequence goes on along the minus strand of CP094634.1, from coordinate 29,118,884 downwards.
CCTCCTAATCCTTTCTCTTCTTCTTCTTCTTCTTCTTCTTCTAATACTCCTCTGTGAGAACACATGGATGTGTACATCATACAAACGACATTGGGAATCATCGGTAAGTCTTCTGCTTTCCAATTTATTTATAATTATATATATATATATATTTGTAACTAGTTTACAATTTTATTTTTTCTTGAAATTTTCAGGGAGTTGCGTTGGTGTAGGTCTGCTCTTAGCTCCAACGTAAGTTTAACTCATATATATTTTTTCAAATATTTCAAAACTATTTTAACAATCTGTTTTAAAATGAAAGACAAGCTATATTTGTTATTTTAAATAAAGAGTGTACATACAGGAATTTGAGTTAAACATTTTGTATCATCAAAGAAATATTGTTATCAACGAAATAAATGTTAAATAACTAAACATTACGATTGCTAAAAATTTTAAATTTTCATATCATATTCGCACATAATGAGTAATGACTTTAATTAGCTTTCTTCGGTTAATTCAAAATTTGGAGAAATAGTAATTCTGTTTTAACATAATTAATACAGACCAACATTCATTAGAATGTTTAAGGCCAAAAGTGCCATAGAGGAAAATTCACCAATACCATATCTCGTTGATCTCATGAGTAGCTTGGTATGGTTCCTCTATGGTCTTCCATCCATTCATCCGTATAGCAAGACTCTCCTATATCTGAATGGTGCCGGAATCAGCATCCAAACCATTTTCCTTACCATATCCACCATACTCATTACCTCAAATAAACATCGAGCTTTAGTTATGGCTGTTTATGGAATTGAGGTTGTGGTCGTGAGCGCAATTGCATTCTTGACCATAACCTTCGTTCAATCAATTGCCACAAGGACCCTAATCGTGGGAAATATTTGCTGCCTCGTTTCAATAACCACATATGGGTATACAATCTTCGTCTTTGTGGTAAGTTAATTAGTCTTTGTTTTAATTTGGTTAATAATCTCTCAATTGTTAAATTGTCAAATGCTGATCAATTTTTTATTATTACTATAAATGCAGAAAGAAGTAAGAAAAACAAGACGTGTGGACAAGCTCTCTACATGTTTGATTCTAGCGACGTTGGGAAATGCGATAATTTGGACTACATATGGTTTTTTTCCGTTCGATCCATTTATGGTGGTAAGCTTTTCTAATAGACTAATTGATTGATACTGTTAAAATATGTATAATCAAACTCTAGTGATATTTTCTATATGCAGATATCAAATGGAGTGTCTACATTGATGGGAGCACTCCAAGTTGTCGCGTATGTCAGCTATAAGAACTCAAGCGCAATAGTGGACACCTAAGTACAACTAATACTATTTTTTAATTATCAAATAAAACTAGTTGTGAACTTGTGATGCTTTTATATTTTATTGTTCTTTCCTATATTTTTGTGTATTTTTTGTTTAATATTGGCATTTCCTATGATGTGAAATAACATACGTTAGTAAGAATGTTTTTTCATAGATGGTTCGGACGAATATATATATATATATATATATATAGTTTTATGTCATTCGATTGAGCTTTATGTGGTTAAGCTATCTGGGCCATAAGACTTTGTTAAAATCATAATTATCTAGCTTTGAAAAAAAAACGACTAAAAGGAAATATGGATGTGAACAACTCCTAAATGATATGGAACCAAGCATTTTAGCATGGAAATCTAGCTAGAGGTTTGACTTCTGAGGTTGCTCAAAGAATACCACAACATGGTTTTAACTCAAGCCAATTTAACAATTAAAAATTACATTCAACTCTTAAATAGTTCACCGAAGCTATAGCAACAAGAAGAATATGATAAATATATTTCCTTTTTTGGTTTTCACTATTTTTGAACATATGAGAGAGAGAGATGATATTTTGATTCTTGATAATGACAAGCGTAGCTTGATGGAACTACATTCAAAGAATATTTTTAGAGACATGAAAGAAGGTATGAGCATCCGTGTTTGATCGTTTTGGGCATTGACTGTTGACTTGTGGTCCCGACCAAACTCATTTTGGTATTTATCCAATTGTTAATATGCATTTTGTCACTAAAAGTATATATTAATTGCAAATTAAGAATTATATCAAATTATATGATTGAATATCCAACAGTAACTACTTTACTTACTAATAAAATCTCCTATCTATATTAATATTTTTTTAAGTACATTTTGTGTTATGTCCTTTTAGTTTTGTTTATTTAAAAAGTTATTTACAATATTAACCCCTAAACAATTTCCAAAACTAACATTACTACAAATTTTGTTTTCTAAATATTTTACATTTCATTCCAACTAAATAAATAACAGCAATCAATATGAAAATAGAAACTATCATATATTTAACCACACATTCTATTGTGTTTTGAAGATATTCTATATATGAATCCTTCACAAACAAAGAAAACAATAATTTGATTTCCATTTTGTTTTCCAAAACCTGTAAGCTTTGATTCTTAACGTAATAAAACCTTCGATTGACATTTATTTAAATATTAAAATTAACATATATAAAATTAAGAAAAAAATTAATTATTACGAATATGTAAAATTTAAAAAAGTTTAAAATACTATATAATGTGGTTATATAGTAGATGAGTTATAAAGAAGACATGTTGAGATTAATAAAATATTCTTAAATTTGTATTAACACGGGTTAAATCTTCATTTAATTATTTATCAACACTACTAATATTAAATATTTGACATAAAATCAAGTTAATTTAACTAAGAATGTGTAAAATAATTAAATCATTAGGAAAAATGTGACTTAATCACAACATATAAATTATTTATTATGTATTTAGATCTCTTATTTTTGTTATAATAACTAAAAATCAAAATAGAATCTCAAATACTAAACAAAACAAACTAAATATAACAAACAAATGATCGTGAAGTGTATTGTGGGTTAAAAAATAATATAAACATTTCTCCGCATAACAACTGGAAAATTTAGTTATTTCACTATTTAAAAAACATCCAATATTTAACAAATAGATACAACATAAATATAAATTATAATAAAAATTATATGCCCGCGGTATACCGTGGGTTAAAATCTAGTATAATAGTAATAAGCAAGTATTTTGGCCAAAAAGCTGATGTGTTAGTGTTATAAAGCTTCAAAGCCAATTTGAGTTTTAATTCTTATTTACCACATTATTTACATTAATTTGCCATTAAAATGATTTAATTCCTAACCATTTTTATTAAATTATGTAAATCATAAAATTAATTTAATATTAATAACATCTTCATAAGTAAGATTAATACATATGTCAAGAATTATATATATAAATAATTTAATTGGTTATTGTTATCATAGATATTTTTTTATTATCCAGATCATTACGTTTGTAATTTAATATTTTATATTTAAATATTTATTCTGATAAGGCTAAAAAAATACTTGGACTTTTTAGTTGACCAAATATTGGCAATATTGGATTTTCACTGCGGTTTCTTACTTTGAGGATCTCTTTACTTCGATCTCCCCAGATTCTTTTGAGGAGGCTTTAAGTGAGGTAGATGTGGTAATCACGAACGAGATCAATGAACGCTTAACTGCTCCAGTGACTGAGGCGGAGGTTCGAAAGGTTTTGTTCATGATGCACCCGGATAAGGCTCCGGGTCCGGATGGTATGACCGCTTTGATTTTTCAGAAGGCTTGGGAGGTAGTCAAAGCCGACCTTGTGTCTATGGTTAATCAATTTTTTGAGGAGGGGGTTTTTGATAGGAAGTTGAATCAGACTCATATATGTCTTATTCCAAAGGTGGCTAAACCGACTCGGATGGCGGAATTGCGTCCGATTAGTCTATGCAACGTGGGGTACAAGATCATTTCCAAGATCCTGTGCCAACGGTTGAAATTGGTGCTACCAAAGCTTGTCTCGGAGACTCAGTCTGCCTTTGTGCCAGGTCGACTGATTTCGGATAACAATTTAATTGCCCAAGAGATGTTTCATGGCCTAAGGACAAACCAGTCTTGTAAGGAGAAGTTTATGGCTATTAAAACAGACATGAGTAAAGCTTATGATAGGGTTGAGTGGGGTTTTGTTGATGCTTTGCTCCGTAAAATGGGTTTTTCGGACAAATGGATTTCCTGGATTTTGTTTTGTGTTTCATCGGTTGAGTATAAGGTCTTGCTGAATGGTCAACCTAATGGTTTGATTGCTCATCAGCGTGGATTGCGTCAAGGTGATCCTTTATCTCCCTATCTATTCATCCTCTGTACAGAAGTTCTTATTGCCAATATTCGGAAAGCGGAAAGGGAAAAAAGGATTCAAGGGATCAAGGTGGCTAATAAATGTCCGGCAATCACTCATTTATTGTTTGCGTATGATAGTCTTTTTTCTGTAGGGTGAATAAGGAACAATGTGGGGCTATTTTGGCCATCTTAAAGCAATATGAGGCGGTCTCAGGGCAACAAATAAATTTTGAAAAGTCTTCCATTCAATTTGGACACAAGGTAGATGAGGACGCTAAGCGTGAGGTACAGGCGGTTTTGGGTATCTCAAAATTGGGCGGGATGGGTTCGTATCTAGGGATCCCGGAGAGTTTGGGGGGATCAAAGACGAAAGTTTTCTCCTTTGTGCGGGATCGGTTACAGAACCGTACGAATGGTTGGACAGCGAAGCAACTGTCCAGAGGAGGGAAAGAGGTTATGATAAAGTCTGTCGCCAATGCTGTACCGACCTTTGTCATGTCCTGTTTCCGACTTCCTAAAACAGTTACATCAAAACTAACTAGCGCGGTGGCCAATTTTTGGTGGAGTTCGGGACAGTCAGAGGGGATGCATTGGTTGGCATGGGAAAAGTTATGTGGCAGTAAGCAGTTGGGGGGTTTGGGTTTTAGAAATGTGGATGATTTTAACACTGCCTTACTGGCAAAATAGTTGTGGAGATTGATTGAGGCACCTGAGTCCCTTTTTGCTCGGGTTTTCAAAGGTAGATATTATAGGAACTCAAATCCTATGGATCCTATTCGTTCTTATTCCCCCTCATATGGGTGGCGGAGTATTGTTTCAGCTAGATCTTTGGTAAACAAAGGACTCATTATACGGGTTGGCTCTGGTGAATCCATTTCTATATGGACTGATCCATGGATACCAGCTCAATCCCCAAGACCAGCTGTGGGTAAGGGTCCTTCTCAGGATCCTTCTTTAAAAGTTTCTCATCTTATTGATCGCCAAACTAATTCTTGGCGTTTGGATATGCTCTTTGAGCTTTTTCCCCCGGAGGAGGCTGATTTGATCAGGGTTCTACCTTTGGGTAGCTCTACGTCAGTCAACTTATTGGGTTGGCAGTATACAAAATCAGGAAAGTATTCGGTTAAATCAGGGTATGATACGGAACGTTTGGCAAAACAGAAGTCTCTCATGCCTAGTTATGGTCCGGACATTACTCCTCTTTTAGCAGGAGTTTGGCGGGTGGCGTGTCCTCCAAAGATAAAACATTTCATGTGGCAAGTCTTATCCGGCTGTATCTCGGTTTCAGCAAATTTGAGGAGGCGGGGTATTGCTTGTGATTCAGGCTGTCCACGTTGTGGGGCGGAAGAGGAAACAGTAAACCATGCTATTTTTCGGTGTCCGCCGGCTCGACAGGTTTGGGCGTTAGCCCAGGTGCCAGTCGGCCAGGTTTCTTTCCCTACAGATTCTCTGTTTGCAAATGTGGATCATTTTTTGGGGACAATAATCCGGGTGCTCAGGTTGCGGCTTTCCCATGGTTAATGTGGTATATTTGGTGTCGCTGTCTACTGTATTATCGGGTTATCGGTGTTTTGTTGATGGATCGTGGAAGATGGGGGACGCTTTCGCGGGTGCAGGTTGGGTGTATTCAGCCGCTATGGTTGGTTCGACGATAAAGGGAGCTACAAATTTCTGTCAGAGTCTTTCCCCTCTGCATGCAGAAGTAGAAGCTTTTGTTTGGGCTTTGCGTTGCATGATTGGACATGATTTTCGGGATGTGGCTTTTTATTCAGATTGCTCAGACTTGGTGAAGATGGTGTCTTCCCCTCAAGACTGGCCGGCTTTCAAGACCTACCTCGACAATATAGAGATGGACAGGGAGGAGTTCTCTTCTTTTTCTTTATCTCTTATTCCCAGAAGTGCTAATGTCAGTGCGGATTCTTTAGCACGCCAAGCGCGTACATCACCACAGCATGTTTCTTATGTAAATTGTTTCCCTTCATATTGGCTCCTTTGAGCTGATCTTTTTGTGTCAAAAAAAAAAAAAAAAAAAAAAAAAAAAAAAAAAAAATTTAAAACATTATCCTTAAGATAATCAATTACTCCCTCCGTTTCATATTAAGTGTCATTCTAGGATTTTTCACACATATTAAGAAAATCATTAAATTTTCTATCTTACCCCTTATTAATACATTATACAATTTTTTCTATTGGTCAATACATTAAATCAGTAGGGATAAAATTAGAAAATTTACAAAACATCTACATTGGAAATACAAAATGACACTTATTTTGAAACAAAATTTACAATCTAAAATGACACTTAATATGAAACGGAGGGAGTATAAATATATTAGATGGTAGAGGTTCTGTCGGATACAGAGAAGGGCTTGTTTGAGGCCGAGGACAATGCTCCACAAGGTAACACATCTATCTCCTCTATTATAGATGCGGGTTTGGGGGTTGTTAATCAAGCGATGAGGGATATTAATTTGGGTAATCCTAAGGCTATAAATGATAAACGGGTTGGGTGTTATGGGTCTAAGGGTGGTAGGGTGGGTAAACGACATGTTGTGCCTATAGCTTCGCCGGGTATACGGTTATTAGCTAATGCCTGGTTATTGAAATCTGCAGGTGATTCTTGTAAATAGAAGGGGGTGGTCAGGCCAAATCCGAAGAAGCCAGAGCATGGCATTATGGGAGGAGGAACCCGCAAGTTGAAGAAAGGGATGGTGGCTCTTACGAAACTACCGACTCAAACGTGAAGATTATGAGCTGGAACTGGCAGAGCATTGGTGCGGACCTGATAGAGAATTATTTGCAGGATTTATGGAAGCAGAATAAACCAGATATTTTATTTTTATCTGAAACAAAAAAATGTTTTTCTTATTTACAAAAAATCCAGAATAAATTTCATTATCATCAGTTGTATTCGGTTAAACCCAGTTCCCAGGCTTAGACAGGGGGTTTGGGATAAGCTGATCCAATTAGGCTCTTGTAGGCAGGGTCCTTGGTTTATGATTGGAGATTTTAATGAACTAATAGGTTATCATGAAAAATCGGGGTGGGGGGCGATAAGACCGGCTTCGTCTTTTCTTCCGTTTATCTCTATGATTTGTGAGTGTGGTATGTTAGAGTTTCCGTGTTATGGGGATCTACTTTTCTGGCGAGGTAATCGTTGCAATAATCAGGTGGTGCGGTGTCGATTGGATCGCGCTTTAGGGAACGAGGATTAGCATTCTCTTTTTCCTCGTTTGCCAGTGGATTACCTTGAGATGATAGGTTCGGATCATCGACCTATTCTAGCCTCTTGTGCGAAATCTGGGGGACGGCAATTTCATTAGTTTCGATTTGATAAGCGATGGATTGGGAAAGAGGGGTTTTCTGGGACAGTGGAATCGGGATGGAACCGTACCAGAAATTTCAGAATTTCGGTGTTTGTAGAGAAAATTAAAAATTGTAGGAATTCTATCTCATGGTGGAGAAAGAATAATGTTCTGTATAGTAAGACTCTTATTTCTTCAATTAAGATGGCTTTAGGATGCTAAAAAGGATGACTCCTGTTCGCAAGCGAAAATTATTATTATTGAGAAGAAGTTAAAGGATGCTTATCATGATGAGGAATTATATTGGCAACAGAAAAGTCAAAAGTTCTGGTTGCAGGTCGGGAATAAGAATACTAAGTTTTTCCATGCTTCTACTAAGCAGAGGAGGGTTAGGAATAAAATTATAGGTTTTTTTTTATCCAGAGGATGTTTGGAACGAATCAAATGAGCGTATGGAGAGGATTGCGTCTGATTATTTTAATAATATTTTCTCTCAATCGGATGTGTGTGGTATTTCGGAGGTGGTACAAGCGGTCAATCCATTTGTTACAGAGCGAATGAATAGGGAGTTAACTAAGGAAATCTCAGAGATGGAAGTTCAAAAGGCTCTATTCGCAATGCATCCGGAGAAAACTCTGGGACCGGATGGGATGACAACATTATTCTTTCAGAGGTTTTGGCTTCACCTTAAGGGGATTTGGTTGTTCTAGTTAGAGATTTCTTTCGGTCTGGGAAATTTGATCCCAGAATCAATGAAACTAATATTTGCCTGATTCCAAAGGTTGACTTGCCAAAGAGAATGGTTCAGTTTAGGCCTATTAGTTTGTGTAATGTGAGTTATAAGATTATTTCAAAAATTATTTGCTTCCGGTTAAAGAAGATTCTGCCCTCACTCATTTCTGAAACTCAATCAGCTTTTGTTTCTGGTCGGTTAATTACAGACAATATTTTAGTGGCCCAAAAAATGTTTCATGGTTTACAAATCAATAGGATGTGTAATTCGGACTTTTGGCGTTTAAAACTGGCTTCGTCTTTTCTTCCGTTTATCTCTATGATTCGTGAGTGTGGTATGTTAGAGTTTCCGTGTTATGGGGATCTACTTTCCTGGCGAGGTAATTGTTGCAATAATCAGGTGGTGCGGTGTCAATTGGATCGCGCTTTAGGGAACGAGGATTGGCATTCTCTTTTTCCTCGTTCGCGAGTGGATTACCTTGAGATGATAGGTTCGGATCATCGACCTATTCTAGCCTCTTGTGCAAAATCTGGGGGACGGCGATTTCATCAGTTCGATTTGATAAGCGATGAATGGGGAAAGAGGGGTTTTCTGGGATGGTGGAATCGGGATGGAACTGTACCAGAAATTTCAGAATTCCGAGTTTGTGGAGAAAATTAAAAATTGTAGGAATTCTATCTCATGATGGAGATAGAATAATGTTCCGAATAGTAAGACTCTTATTTCTTCAATTAAGATGGCTTTAGAATGCTAAAAAGGATGACTCCTGTTCGCAAGCGGAAATTATTATTATTGAGAAGAAGTTAAAGGATGCTTATCATGATGAAGAATTATATTGGCAACAGAAAAGTTAAAAGTTCTGGTTGCGGATCGGGAATAAGAATACTAAGTTTTTCCATGCTTCTACTAAACAGAGGAGGCTTAGGAATAAAATTGTAGGTTTTTTTTTTTATCCAGAGGATGTTTGGAACGAATCAAATGAGTGTATGGAGAGGATTGCGTCTGATTATTTTAATAATCTTTTTCTCAATCAGATGTGTGTGGTATTTCGGAGGTGGTACAAGCGGTCAATCCATTTGTTACAGAGCGAATGAATAGGGAGTTAACTAAGGAAATCTCAGAGATGGAAGTTCGAAAGGCTCTATTCGCAATGCATCCGGAGAAAACTCCGGGACCGGATGGGATGACAGCATTATTCTTTCAGAGGTTTTGGCTTCACCTTAAGGGGGATTTGGTTGTTCTGGTTAGGGATTTCTTTCGGTCTGGGAAATTTGATCCCAGAATCAATGAAACTAATATTTGCCTGATTCCAAAGGTTGACTTGCCAAAGAGAATGGCTGAGTTTAGGCCTATTAGTTTGTGTAATGTGAGTTATAAGATTATTTCAAAAATTGTTTGCTTCCGGTTAAAGAAGATTCTGCCCTCACTCATTTCTGAAACTCAATCAGATTTTGTTTCTGGTCGGTTAATTACAGACAATATTTTAGTGGCCCAAAAATGTTTCATGGTTTACAAACAATAGGATGTGTAATTCGGATTTTTGGCGTTTAAAACAGATATGAGCAAGGCAATGATCGTGTCGGATGGGATTTTTTTAAGGCGGTCTTGACTAGGCTCGGTTTTGATCCTAGATAGATTTCTTGGATAATGTGGTGCATGAGTTCGGTTTCCTACCAAGTTTTGCTCAATGATCAACCTCGTGGTTCCATTTCTCCTAAACGGGGTTTGAGACAGGGGGCTCCTTTGTCACCTTATTTGTTTATTCTATGCACTGAGGTTTTGATTATCAACACTAAGAAGGCAGAGAGGGAGGAAAAATTTCAGGTATTAAGATTTCCAAAGATTCTCCCCTATTTCCCATTTGCTTTTTGCGGATGATAGTCTGTTTTTTTGTAAAGTAGACAAAGAGCAATGTTCAATGGACCCCAAGCTGGCCCTGCAGGGCATCGATCCTTACTCTTCACTGTGGAAAGGAAATCACATCCAAAATCCACCAGTAGGTTATTGGTCTGTCAGGCGTTCGTTGAACCCTGGTCTCCACCCTTTAACAACCCTCCCACATGACAAGCTGTCACCAATTGATTTTTATGTGATAACCCGTCCTGTGGACCCCACTAGCCCTCCGCTAGCCGCCCCCATGGACCCCAAGCTGGCCCTGCAGAGCATCGATCCTAACCTCTCATCGTGGAAAGAAAATCACATCCAAATCCACCAGTAGGTTATTGGTGCGCCAAGCGTTCCTCGAACCCTGGTCCACACCCTTTAACAACCCTCCCACATGACAAGTTGTCACCAATAGTGAAGCATCCGGTCAGGAGGTAAATTTAGATAAATCCTCTATTATGTTTGGAAAAGTGTCTCTCGAGGTTAATGATAAGATTAAATCAGTGATTGGAATCTCCAAAGAAGGAGGTATAGGATCCTATTTGGGAATTCCTGAGAGTCTCAGAGGCTCAAGAACTCAAGTCATCGGTTACGTCCGTGATAGGCTAGATGATCGGGTAAATGGTTGGACAGCAAAAAAATTTATCTAAGGGAGGGAATGAAATTTTAATAAAGTCAGTGGCACTGACCCTTCCAACGCATGTTATGTCTTGTCAAAATATATTAAGTTAGAAATGTAAATATAATCCATTAACCAAATATTTTAGAGCACTTCAAAAGTAGCACACATTTAAAATTTTATTTGGTTAAATGTAAATATTTTTATTTGGTCAAAAAAGTAACCTCATGTAAATATAATCCATGTAAATAGCACACATTTAATTTTTTTATTCCAAAGTTAGCACACACTTTGAAATATTCCAAAAGTAGCATTATTGAATTACTATAATTATTAAGAAAAATCTTTAAAAAAGATACAAAAGTAGCATTAATTTCTTTGTTTCACGTCCTGTTGGTTAGAGAAGCTTCGATCTCCTTAACAAATTTCTTCGAGTTCTACGGTCTGATGACTCGGATCCATTTGAACAGCTTGGTGTAGCTCAAAAATCACATCCATCATTCTCGACGTGTATCCCTCCTCTCGAATCGGAATCGTAGTTGTGGTGTCTCTGTAAACTTCTCGTGAGAAAGACAAGGAAATCGATGTTACGAAGCTTTCATAACTAGTTTCAAACTATCATCTTCAATTCTACTCTTATCCCTTTGTTTTACAGTCACTGCCAATAGGCTCTAGATTTCATTTTTTGCATATTCTGGTGTTTATCAATATCTAGACTTTTTATGAAGGTCTTCCTTAAGTTTATTATGAATTCCAAATTGTTTATGAAGTTCATCCTGAAATGCAAGTAAATTTTCCTGAATTCATTGTAGTGGATTCATTCCTAAAATTTAGTATTAGGTGCTGGTTTTTCAAGTTGCATGAACAAGTGAAGGGATTCTAAAAAACAGAGAACTTGAACAAGAAGGAAAAAAGAGTAAATTTTCTAGTTGAGAGCACTTCAAACAAAACATTATGAAAGTTATCATGAATTTTCCTAAACATCATTCAATCTTTCCAAAATATTTTTTTTGCAACAGTTTGGCTTACAGTTTTTACACTCTCTTAGATAGTTTGTAAAGGATTTTGGTTTGAATCTTGGAAATTGTCAAAGAGCTCATCTTTTTTTTATGAAAGTCATCCTGAATTTTAAAGGATCATTCCTAAATCATCACTCAATCTTTCATGAATAAAAATTCATTTATGAAAGTCCAATATGACAAAGCTTATTTCATTAGTGAAGAGTAAAGATTTCATTTTTGTGCATATCCTCGTGTTTACCAGTGTCTAGACTTTTTATGAAAATTTTCCTAAGTTCATCCTGAATTTCAAACATTTTATGAATGTCATCATAAAATTCAAAATATATTTCCTGAATGTCATCATAAAATTCAAATAATCCAAACTTGGATTACTCGAAGTTGTTAGATTCAAAGGAAGTCCACTGTTGTAGAAATCGTTAACAAGCTCAAAGAATTGAGCAAACATAAGCTTCCCAATCGCAACAATGGCCAATCTCATGTTATTCATAGTAACTCTGGTCTGTGTTCCCTGGAAGTTACCACCATAGCTTGCCATGTTCCTCGGAACATCGATCAACGGGTTGTCGTTAACGGAGGTTATTTTACTCTCAACCAATTTCGTGCAACAGATCCATGTCTTCAAGCTTATGAGCTAATTTTATGTAAGAGTTTCCGTCGGGGATGTGCTCCACTATTGCCACTGCTACGATTTGTCCAGGGTGATGCTTCAAACGATGAGTCAGATGATCGGTGAACTCAGGCTTCCCACTCATCACCTTCGTGAAAATCGCGGATAAACCTCAGCTAACACCGCTTGAACATTGGCGTTGGAGTTAGGACGTGCGGTGAGGAGTCCGGCGATGTAAGAGAGAGGACGAGATCACTGGAAGCGGTTATGGTTCTGGAGTGAAAGCGAAAGAGATATGTTGTGATTGAGGAGACTCGTAATCGCTTCGAGGATCTCGAATCGGATACCTGAGTATCTGTGGAGTAGAGTGTTGACTCGTACGAGCATGGCGGCTCTTGTGGAGCTGAGATTTGGGTAATAATTGGTGGAGGCAGAGCAGAAACTAATAATTTTAGATATCTCTCAAAATTAAAAATATATAAATTTGTGCTAGTTTTGGAACATTTGAAAGTTTATGCTAATTTTGGAAGAAAAACTTAAAATAGTGCTATTTTGGAGAATTACCCAATATTTTATTTAGAAGAAAAGAAATACTATACTTTTAATATGATATATTCCACATACTACTATCAAAATAAGGTCAAACCAAAACGTCTAAACTAGAATGCGCGCAAAACATCCTATAGTACTTATAAAATTGATCAAAAGAAACAATCTGAAAACCTTTGAATTAAGTTTTTCTTTGAATTCTCTAATAACTTCAAATCAATTTACTAAAAACATTGATATACAATATTCACCTTGTACTGCAAGTTATATCTATAATAGTACATAATTTATGTAGTTGTTAATTGGGATGTGTATACAATCTGCTGCTGGCACGTTAGTCAAACCGAAAGGCATCACCACGAACTCGTAATGCCTATACCTCGTCCTGAATGCACTCTTCCTCACATATGCCTCACCTATCGTGATTTGATGATAACCCGATACCAGATCAATCTTGGAGAACCAAGTAGCACCCCTCAGCTTATCCAACAACTCATCGATCCTGGGAAGAGGGTACTTGTTCTTTACAGTGACCCGATTCAGACCTTGGTCCTCAACATACAAGCAAAAACTCCGTCCTTTCTTAACGAACAGCACCGGCGCTCCCCACGGTGAGACGCTAGGATGGATGAATCCCTTTCCTAAAATATCTTCTAGCTGCTTCTTCAGCTCTGCCATCTCTGTTGGAGCCATCATGTAAGGGGCCTTGCATAAAGGCGTCGTCCCCGGCTCCAACTCAATCTTGAAGGGATGAGACCGAGATGGTGGTAACCCCTACAACGACTGGAACACATCCTCAAACTCCTCTACAACCTGATACCGCCAACCCTAGACTGCCCCACTTACTCCGGCATAAATATTGTAACTAGGAAAGCCTCACGTCCCTTCTTGATCATCTTCCCAGCCTGCATGGCCGAGATCACGAGATTCCCCGAAGTTGGTCGTAATCCCTCAAAAACAAACTTCCTTTATGGGTGCTCAAACTTCACCCTACCCCGATGACAATCTAGATGAACCTTGTGATGACGCAACCAATCTATCCCAAAGATAACATCATACAATTCCACTTGGCTGATAAGCAAATCCGCTGACCTCGACTCTCCTGCGATCTGAATATCAACTCCCCTCTCCCGTCCGAGGACTCACAGAAACTTGCCTCCCGCAACTCTGATAACTCCCTCTCGTTCTCCGGGATCTCCTCTGATATTAGCGCTCTCTGCGCGCATACAAATTGTTTTGTTTTGAATTATCATATAATATTTAGGATTAATAAATATGTATAATTTTTTCTGCATGTGTTATGATTTGAATATATTACTCAATCTATGAAAAAATATATGTGTTTTCTCAAAAAAAAAAATATATGTGTTTTAGTTTTTCACATTGGTGGGTTAGTAAAACTAAATTTATGTAGTTGATAAATTAATAAATTTTATTTGTACATAATTACAATATTATAATTACTACTTCAAAATATTTCACAAAATAATGATTCGAATACAACAGACAAACAATATAAAATTATAATATATATCAAACAAATTAAATAGTATAATATTTGAAAATAATTAGTATTCAACGAGATATATATAGATTTACAAAACAATTGCAATATTAAAAAGAATTATTATCTTAAATAAAATAACTTTTTAAAAATATATATAACAATAATTTTTATAGTATATTATAATTTTTAGAATAAATGTTGACTCGTGATTATGCAACTCATCACAATCCAACCAAAGTAGAGAGAAGAGGTCGAGAGCAATGGCTGATTGGTCTATCTTACCGGAGGAGCTCCTCCGCTTGTTCGCCGTCCGATTATTCTCCATCGTGGAACTCAATCGTTTCCAAAGCATCTGCACATCTTGGCGCTCCTCCGCTTCCGGCGCCAACAAGAAACATCCTTTCCGGAGCCGCCTTCTTCCGCTCAAATACATATTAATATGAAGATTTTTAGTATGCAACAATGCATACTGGTATGCAATGGTGAATGGTAAATTAAGTACGGACTAATCCAATTTTAGTCTGGTCTGGAGCATACTTACAACCATTCAAAGCCTTAGAATCTATGGGTACGGTCCTTTGTTTGAAGCAACGATTACGAATGGTTGTTGCATAGAGAAGAGCTTTGTGGAATGTTGTGGAGAGCTTTACATTGTGGAGAGGCTCTTTGAAGAGAGTTCACGGAAGAGAAAAGCTGACTCCTTGGATTCGAATGCGAGGGAACTCAAGACGGTTGGTTTCAAATTTGTTTGTCTCTTTCACTTGTGGTGATATTGAAGAAGCACACTACTATTAGTGTTAAGAGTAAGAAGATAAGAACAGAGAAACCAGAAAAACAAATAATTCAATCATTCTTCCTTTTTTACATTTTTGAGTAGAAGAAATAAAAATAACCACCACCAACGTAAGACAGGAAACCTATAAAGCCAATTAAAACTAGACAGGAAACGTAAAAAAAAAACCAAACTCTAAACCAAATTGAGAAAAAGAGAATTTAAGATGGGCTTAAGAAGGAATCAACCTTCATGTTGGTAGAGCTGGACAAGAACTTCATGCAGATGGGAGGTTTAACACCAGCCAATGCAAGTATAGAGCTTGGTAATGTCCAAATGCCTTCACCGCAGATCAAACCCGAAGCAACAGCGGAAGAGTACGCATCAGCCTTTGGTTTATTCAGCTTCCTCCAGATGAACAATATGAGACTTCCCACACACATGTCGATTGTGAAGTAACCTCCGATGTAGAATGGTATAGCCATAGCCATCGGGAGGGGGATAAATCGAGCCCACTTTGGTCCTACAGCATCCCTTACGCCGTTCACAATCACTGCTGCTGCGAAGAATATGTAGCACAGCATGAGGCAGTGTTTGGGCAAAGCAGAGAACCCTTCGACTCCAAGTATAGACATGTTTCTGTAGACTAGGGCGTAGGGAGCTGGATAGGCGGTCCCGACTTGGCCAAAGTCTGGGAATGCCTTGTAGAATAGCCAGAAGACGCAAGGAGATATCACACAGCCCATTGCGGTTCCAATAGCTTGGCTCAAGAACATTGATCGTGGTGAGGCTAATGTCATGTAACCGGTTTTGAAATCTTGCATAAGATCAGAAGCTGTTGAGACAATGTTCATCATGACACCACAAGCCGCGAGTCCGGCTAAGACGCCTCCATTGGCTGCACCCGCCCAGGCTCCGATGGTGAAAATGGCAAGTTTTCCGTATGTGGAAGCTAAGGACCAGTCAGTGAGTCCACAACCGTAGGCGTTGCAAAAGGCTAAGACAGGGGCGACTATGTACATGGTCAAAATATGGTACCATTTGAGCTGATGGAAGATGTGTGGAACTGTGACGATTGAGACTATAGCCAAGACTAGATAACCGGTTACAGCGAACCATGATGGGATTCTGTCTTTGAGGAAAAGCTCTGTTCTTCTTTTGTCGTCGTAAGAAATTTTTACAATGTTTGGTGATGAACGGTCGTTGACGGGAAGAACATCTTTGTTCTTGAATTGCTTGTATAGACCAAAGATAGTGCGGCCTAAGACTTTGATGAAGTTGTAGAGACCATCACCGAGGATCATAGCTATGGCTATAAACACCTGAGAGAATTAAACACAATTCAAGTTTGCAATCTCTTATTGAATGAACTGAAGGGAAAGAGAGGGAGAGACATAATAAAATACCTTGTAGCCTTGAAGACCATGGAGACTACTTGGTTTAAGTTCAGCAGAATACCAATTGCCTTTTTGGTTACCAATGAGAGGCCACATAACACCCCATGAGAGGATTGATCCAATGAGAAGAGAAACATTGATTAGGTACGGGCAGATCATTCCGACACCAACATATGTAGCCGAGAAATCAAAGTAGAACTTGTTTTCATAGGCTTTGAGACCAAATGTAGGGAAGTTAGCAAAACCACAGTCGTCACCAGAAGTAAAGAACCATTGAAAGAAACCCCACAAGAAACTGAATGAGAAGAACTTCCCCAATGCTCTGACTTGCTTCCTGTGTTACATATTGAGAAGAAAGGGATCAATATTTAGAAAATTGAACACTGGATTCAGAGATTCGTCTAATGGTATGATGAAAGATTCTTACTTTGCGAGTTTGGCACCTTGAGGTGTGTGGAAACTGTTGATGAGATGTGCAGTGGCAGTACCACTAGGATATGTCAATTTGAAGTCCACAATCATGATCTTTCTTAGGGGAACAACAGAGAAAAGACCAAGAAAGCTAACAACAAAGAGAAACCCAATCATCCAACCCAAATGAGGATTCTTTATGTTCATAGCTGTATTAGCTTCCGCGGATTGTTTTGCAACAACATCACTCATCCCAAACAAGTAACTACCAAACCCACCTGTTCAAAACAACAAACACACAACAGAGAACCAAATGGGTCAGTTACTGAGCCCTGTAACATATCAAACTAGTCATTGTTACCCAACCAATCATTAAGTCAACTAAAAAAGCAACAGAGAACCAAATGGGTCAGTAGCACTGTAACATATCAAAACCATTATTTTGTGATTTGATTCCTTTAATTAAAAACCAAAAAATCGTAGCATAACGTGTACCGCAAACTTAAATTCCACTATTTAATTAGTGGTCTATTCAAAACCTATTTTAATAAGGTGGAATTAAAGGTCATGTGGAAAATTCTAGATTCCCATTTGACACACATGGGTATGGTAGGCAAAGCAAGTCAACTCAATATTAAATAATTTGACGTCAGGATCTCCAAATGAACGAATCAAACACGTGAGAGTCAAAAATAGTGGTTTCCTTGAAAATGCTCAATCTCTCCATGCAATAAGTTTGTGTACACATTGAGTGGTGATGTCTGTTTCAATCTCGAAAGCAGTTCCAAATATTAAATTCTCACTTTAGTCATTATCAAATTGTTACCAATCCGATCCCATGCAAATAAGAAAATAAGTCAAACAGATAATGGAATTAGCTATTTAAACTTTTTATAAATCTAATCTAGAACGTGAAAATTACAGCTAAGTATATACTGTGAATTTTAGTTTACTATAATTAAAAAATCAAACTCCCTAATAGAGTGCCGTAATCATATGCTAAAACAAGATTTGACTTGACTTAATCAGTATATTTCCGCGTCATGTTTCTATCAACTTGTCCCTCATGGCGGTGTAAGATTAGAGATACGTATCTCATTTTATCACAAAAAAAAAGTCATACACATTTTCTCTTGGACTCTTATGTAACGTCGTCACTAATCAACTTTATTTTGACATTTTCGATAATTCCATTCACTACATCTACATCTACTCAGATACTACAAAGAGTTTGCAAATTTAGTTTAATTAGTTGAGAAAAAAAGTTAGCTTACACATAAATAAAAAAAAAAAAAAAAAAAAAAGTTAAACGCAAAAAAAAAAAAAAAAAAAAAGTGAAACAAATAAACAACAAGTTAGCAAAACATTTAAAACTTTTTTAAAAGAATATTAATTAATGATATTGTAGTATCATTATATGCATTTTTCCTGTAAGTATTTTTATATAAAAATTATCTAGGATTGTTAATTCCATGCATGTACGTTTAATGATAACAACAGCTGACCTAATCTGAAACTAGAGTTAATCATTACCCTAATTTTTTTAATTATCTTTTAATCACAATCCGTTAAAAAAGATATATAAAATCAAAATCAAATATACGAATTTGAAGTATATCCCTAACATATGAATTTTTTTTACATATATAGAAAACGATAAACTCCAAAAGTAGAATCTGTCCTTTTCCACAGAGATCTCTCACCATCAAAAAAGACGGTGACACCAAACTCCATTGAATCGTTAACATCATCAACAAATTTCTCAATTCTTAAATTTTCTTTTCGATAATTATCAAAAAAAGTCATACTATCAACTTCATCGGAAAGAAAAAAAAAAAACAATTTCATGAAAAAGACGTACCGCTAAAGGCGATGCCGGATGAAGCGACGACGCAAGTCTGAATCACGGTGTTCTCTTGCCGTGTGAACGGTTGTTTCAGCACACCGGCTTTGTTGAGAATCTTGGTCCATGTTTTGACGAAGAAGAAACCGAGCAAACCGGCGGAGATGTTAAGCGAAGGGATGATACCAGTCGTTAGGTTGAGTTTCATCACGACGAAAGTGAAGAGAATCGCGAGTATGAAACTAACGATCAGAGCTCTGAAAGTGAGCTGGTGCTGCCACGACGGAGGAACCTCGTGACTCGCTTCGAAGATTCTCTCCACGGAGACCTCTTCTTCTTCCGTACCACCAGATCCATTGGTGGCGAGATCGTCGTCTTTTTTGGATCGTTGTTTCTCTAACTCCATAGTTTTGTGCTGTTGATGATTGAATGAATCAGATCTGAAGGAAGAGAGGGATTTTTATATAAGAGAGATTGAAGTCGCCGAAGAAAGGGGAATAAAAGCTGGCGATTTTGTGAAAACTGATTCTATTGTGTGTGTGTGTGTTTGTGTGAGAGAGAGGAAGTGAATCTGTTGTCGTATTCTATATTTAAATGGTCAATGTTTTTTTTTATTAACCTAAATGTACGTAGACTGGTGTGGGTGTGTAGAGAGAGACGGTATAAATTCCTAATTTTGTGGGCATTTCAGAGTTAAATTGATTTTGGAATTTTAATTATGATATGTTTATGTGTTAAAGGGGCCAATTATGATAGATTTTATATTGAATTAATTTTATATAATAAAAAATAATTAAATATGTTTTTAAAATTAAAATAAAAAAAAAAAAAAATGAAATACAGATTAAGTATGTTTACTATTTTAATGTCGAGAGATTTAATGGAGATTGTAAACTTTTGTTATGAAAAATCTGTTATGTATCATTTATACTAATGTTAACCGTTATGTTAATAAAATGTCCCACCATATAACAATAACCCATCATATTAGTGGTTTAACCCGTGTTTCAAAACCGTCATATTAGTGGTTTTGGTTGTGGGTGTTGTGTTTCGTTTGTGAAGTTGATATTTATACATGGAAAATGTTTGATGAGTAAGGAGTTTACGATCCATAGCAATAAAAAGAGATTATAGTGTTTTCCTATTTGAGTTGATAACATTATCACAAAAATAATATTCAGTTTCTTAACGTGATATATACTATATTAAATGTATTTCTTGATGCTAAAGTTAAATATACCCGATTATTGAGTTTCTAAATTTGGGTTTCCATTTTTATGAACTTTATAACGTTATAATAATTATTACAATTGTTATCATTTGTTACTCAAATTCGGCTGTGTTATTTTAAATTTAAGAGATCATACAGTCTCTAAAGATCTATTAAAATAGTTTTAAAGATTTTTATGGGATTGAAAATTTAATGCGTAGAGTTGTTTTTGGAAAATCAAAATGTATAGAATTATAGATATTGTCAAACTATTTATGGCAATAAACATATCAAATTAGGTCGATTTAAATAGTTCCACTAATTGAGTTTCTATGAAATGTTATTTTAGGAAAATCGTTAGGGGTTAATGTTGTAAATAAAACAAATTAAATAAACAAAATTTAAAGGGCGTAAACCAAAATGTAGTTCAAAAATATTAATATAGATTTTTTTTTTTGAGGTAGACCAAATATGAAGCTATGATCTCACTTGAACTCTTAGCTTCTCTTTTTTATTTGTTCACTTATCTGTTTCCATATTTGCAAAACTATATCCCTTTCTCTTCTTGTCACTTTAACAATTTGCTTATGGGAGATACATAAAAAAAATTAAGTTTAAAATCAATTGTCATTGAAAGACAAGGTAAAAAAAAACTCAATAAATATTGATCCTTGTTGACAAAAAAAAAAAAAATTATCCTTTATATTTTGCATATAATTATCTTTAAGTTTTCATGTTATAGAACGGAGCGGTGAATTAAGAGGGTTGTGCTTGATTTACGCGTTTGCGAATAGATTGTATTTGCTTTCTTGTTCTAGTGGAATCGAAATCTGGACGTGGTCCCGGGGAGTAGGAAAAACCGAACCTCGTTAACAAAGTTCTTATGTTCTTTACTTTCTGCACTTTATTATTGCCTCATCCGCATTTACATAAGATTCAACCAGAGACCGGTAAACCAGCGACCAAAACACAAATGAGTTTGGTGATATTAGGTTTTCCACGTAAGTATTTGGCCTGCATAGGTTCTTGTGGAGCTTAGCACCGTGAATTTTCAGATTTCGTAATGTATTGCACCAAAGTTTTACAAGACAAAATATCATCTTGGTCGGACACACTGGTTTCATGGAAATGTAGGACATGTTGAGAGTTGATTATAATCTTACCCTATGAAATCTCGTTCATATTTTATGAAAAGTCCTGCATCCTACAACAAGCGTGAGCTACACAAAGACATTTTCTATTAATTTTAGGTACATACCATCAATGCCATGAACATATATATGGTAACAATCCTCAGTCTCAGCAGAAAAGGTCATCTCTTGAATCCCTTCTGTCGTAGGATCAAATGGTGAGGTGTATGAGCTTAGTAGTCGTTCAACGTTTAATTAAGTTTTTTTTTTGACAGTTTAATTAAGATTTTTTTAAAAAATATTTTAGGCAATTTTTTTCCTTTGGCTTTTTAGTGTTTATTTCAATATATGTTTTTTACTTTTCTGAATTTTCTATTTTCTAAGTAGTTTTTTTTTCTTTTCTATTTGAGGTTTATTTATATAGAGAAGTCCCAACTCCCAAGTGTTTAGTAAGGATGAGCATTGACAAGCCACACAATCAAATCTTCAGGAAAGTACTTTGTGTGGATAGTGTAATCATAGAAGATCAATATGGCTGGTTGTGTTTGCGAATAGATACATAAAATTATCCTTCATATCCAAGGCCACACTTATCTGTCTTGCCAATATTCAGAATATGATCCAACTTCTCTGTACCATTATTAAGCATCCTCAAATTCTTTTGAGTTTCTTCAAGTCGCACTTTAGCTTGTAATGCTTTTTCCTCTTTTTCTGTTGCATGTTTCTCTGCTTCAACGAATTTAGCCTCTAACTTAAGCTTCTCCTTAATCAAAACTGAATTATCCTCAACTACCTTAAGCCAATGTGCATACAACTTCTCATAACTCTTACCAAGGTCTTCATAACTCATATCCTCTGCATCACTATCACTCTCAGATTCATGTTCTGTTGTAGTTGAAGGTTTTGCTACAGATTCAAAAGCAGTTGCAGACACTATTGCAGACGCTGATTCAGAACTATCTTCAAAAGTTGTAAACGCCACAAAATTCTTCAGATCTTCTTCTTCATCTGAATCAGTTTCAGAATCACTAGTAACAACATTCATAACCTTCTTCTTATGCTTTTGTAGATTGGCACAATCAGACCATACATGACCATATCCTTTGCATTCAAAACATTAAACATTCTTTGATGAAGTTTTCATCTATTCACCCATTCTACTTTTCTTCTCTTCGCCCTTACGCTTCAGAAATTTAGCAAATTGTCTTGATAATATAGCCATTGAATCTTCACAAGATGATACCTTAAGAGCTACTCCAATGTCAACTTCCTTCTTTATTGCTTCCTTAACTGCATCATCTTTCTTCTTAACTCCCTCAGCTTCATATGCTTTGCTTAATTCGAAAGCTTTAAGAATCCCAACAAACTCATCAAAAGCCATCTCATCTAAATTATGAGCTTCTTCAACTGCCTAAATTTTTGACTCAAATTTGCAGGCAATGATCGCTTCAGCTTCTTCACAAGCTTTTTGTCTTTGTACTGCTTTCCAAGAGCAAAAGCCTCATTAGATATATCACACAACTTTGCACTGAACTCAGCCATAGTTTCTTTTTCTTCCATCCTTAGATTCTCAAATTGTGATGCCAACATATCCAGCTTTGTCCTCTTAACACTTGAAGTACCCTCAAACATATTCTCCAATGACTTCCACGCTTTCTGAGCTGATACACATTGAGAAATTAACTTGAAGTGGTTTGAATTAATAGCATTGTAAATCGCTGTCTTGGCTGTAGAATTACAACTTGATAACTTTTTCTCTGCAGCAGTCCACTTATCTCTTGGCTTAAGACTCTCAACTCCTTTATCATCCACAACTTTAGGAGGCTCCCAACCAAGCTCAATCGAATTCAAACAATCTTCATCAAGGTTACTAATAAACGCTTGCATACGAACCTTCCAATATCCATAATTCGTTGAATCAAGCAACGGTGGTCTTGACATAGACGTGCCTTCTCTGTATGAGGCAATAATAAAGTGCAGAAAGTAAAGAACACAAGAACTTTGTTAACGAAGTTCGGTTTTTCCTACTCCACGGGACCACGTCCAGATTTCGATTCCACTAGAACAAGAAAGCAAATACAACCTATTCGCAAACGCGTAAATCAAGCACAACCCTATTAATTCACCACTCCGTTCTATAACATGAAATCTTAAGGATAATTCTCTACCCTTAACTAGACTAACACCAAGCCTAGATTCCAACCAAGATAACCTAACCTTGGGCTAAACTCCCTCTGAGCATAGACTTCAGATCTTCAACTCTCTTGAGCAACCTTCACACACACGTCACACCGACGAACAAAGAAGCTTGAACAACACAAGCACCAAACCGCGAAACTAAGCCGTGGATGCTTCTGATCGAAATGTTTAAAATGGTTATTTATGATTCTCTTTGGATTAATTAGTTTTGGAGAAACTTTTCATTTACCTAAAATTAGCCTTGATTAATCAATCCGGCTTGGATTCTGATAAATTCAAACAACTTTATGTGGATTGATTGATTCTGAACATAATTACATGCATGTTATAAATAAATATTGAACGGATGAAGACCATCTAGATAGGCCATATATATGGTGTGAATTATGGATGATTAGTATGAAATTTAAGTCCCACTCCACAATAGCATTTAGCTTTAGCGGTACCTCTTATGAAATTAAACAACGTAAATAAACCAATTTTTACCAAACAAACTATGTGTAACAAAAATAAGTAATTTATTATACAACAAAGGTATCAGAATATGAGACATAATAATGTAGTTTAGAGGAGAAGTATGTGACTATATATATCTGACAAAATCACCTCAAAACTGATTTATAACCTAAGTCTAAATTTGCAGCTACTACTTTGAATCTTAATAACATTATTTGTTGCCAAGCTATCAACAAATACACCACATCGGACCAAGAACCTCACCTCGAAGAGCTTTAACTTCCCAAATTTAACCCGAACCGGTTGGTTAACTCTAATTCTCAATGGTATGTTCCCGGTTCTTTGTTGTTGCTCTTCTAATGTTGTCCTTAAACCCAATGCATTCTGAGTTTGGCCAGTCATTTCTACGTATATCACTGTCGTATTTTCATGGCCTTGGTAAAATTTTGGCAACGACCCTATAAAAAAATCACAAAATATCAGTTTATGTTAAAATCTATAAGAAGATCCGAGTTTCATTTGGTATGCTGTAAACCAACTCTAATCAAACAAGAAAACCAACTAACATAATAAACTCGTTTAGTTTTTGAGATGTTCAATCCGGATAAACCAATATAATCCGACTCTAACCAAAATATTTAGTTCAGGAAAAGAAACCGAAATAAACCAGTTTGAACTGAGATTTTGAAGCCTTGACCTTTAGAAACCAAAAGAAAACAAACCGGAGTAAACCAAAATTGGCGTACCATTGCTTAGTTGATGTTCCAAGTACCACACAGTAATCTTGCTCCCATCTTCATAGTAAATCCCAATCTTCTCATTCGGATTCTTAGCGGTTATAGTCACGTTAAAAGCCGTAGTCAAACTCGAGTCTTGGTTAAGTGCAAAACGCGTGAGT
The DNA here is from genome assembly GCA_023657505.1 of Camelina hispida. NCBI lineage: Eukaryota > Viridiplantae > Streptophyta > Magnoliopsida > Brassicales > Brassicaceae > Camelina > Camelina hispida. The sequence continues at coordinate 29,094,127 of CP094634.1, read as the reverse complement.
TGTAACCGGTCAATAGAGTAATCCGGTAGCTTCGGTTTAAAGACAAGGTAGAGTATACCAATCGTCGCGCCTACAACAACAACAAGTAGCAAGAGAAAGCAAAACGTGTAGCAAAAGCATCTACAACAACAGCTTCTTGATCCTCTCTTCTTTGGAGGAGGCAAAGGCACGAACCGTTGTGGTCCTTGGTTCAAAGGGTCTTTCGAAGGGTCTCCTTGTTCTGATCGTGATGAACCACGAGGAACCAAAGGAGCCGTTGGACGTGCGGTTGGGGCTTCTGGGTCGTGGTCCGGATAGATTTTTTGTGTTGAGACATTCTTGGAGAGAATCTTGATGACACCAAAGAAGAAGAAGAAGAAGAAGCTTTGTTTGTTGATCTTATTTAGGGGCAAGGGAAATTAATATAAGGAGGTTGTTTGGGTTTTGAAAGTCAATAAAGAAGAACTTTTCAATGGGGGAGAGACTTATCAACATATTACATATGCAAACTTTGTATGGTTTTTGTTTTTGTTTGGAGAGAGAGATTATGAAAAACGAGTAGAGAGACTCGTTTCCATACAACATGTCACACGTGTAATGTGAATTTGCGTGTGTGTTGAGGCAGCGGTCTTTTATGGAAACTGAATTTGATGTGAACCTATCAAATAAATTAAAAAATCTTAGCAGGTGAACTTGTATACGTAATTCATGTGTATGTGAACTTGTGTAATAGATGGACAAAAAAATGTAGACTTTTAGGAAAACAAACCATACCTCATCAAACAATCAATATATATATATATATATATACACACTTTAGATATTTTCCTTTTCACAAGTTTTTTGTTTTCCTAATCTCTTTTGCTTTAATGTCTATTTTATTATGATCCTATTATATTAATTGAAAAATAAAAATATAAAACAAACCTTAGAAAGTGTAAATAATTACATTCTCATATTATTGATCTTAAAACAAATGTTTATTATTTCAGTAAGGGTAAATATGTAATCAAAATAAAATATTAGACTACTAAAATCTTTGAAATGATTGCTAGTTTAACAAAAAATTATTTTCTCTCACTAATTAGTTGTGGACGAAAATTAATAACTAGTTTTAAAAAACCAATCAGAATTTAAAAACTAAGATTTTATATCTAAGTATACAATATGATTATTTTTAATAACTATATTTGGAAGATTTTGTTAAGATTCTAAATTATGATTTTCATATTATATTTCTTTTATTTTATTTACAAATTATTTTGAATTATCACATAATACTTATGACTAATCAATATGTAGAAATTTTTCTGCATATGTTGTGATTTAAATTTTCTTTAAATGCAGATATATTACTCAATCAATGAAGAAAAATGTGTGTTCAATGTTCCACATATATAAACTAATAATTATTTAAATATATAATTTAAATATTAGACTGATAAAATCTTTTAAATAATTATTAGTTTTAAAAAATACTTTCTCTCAGTAATTAATTAGTAATTTTTAAAAATGTAAACCAATCAGAATTTAAAAACTAAGATTTTATATCTAAGTATACAATATGATTATTTTTAATAACTATATGTGGAAGATTTTGTTAAGATTTAAAATTTATGATTCTCCTATTATCTTTCTTTTATTTTATTTACAAATTGTTTTGAATTATCATTTTATATCTAAGTATACAATATGATTATTTTTAATAACTATATTTAGAAAAAAAAATTTAAGATTTTAAATAATGATTCTCCTATTATCTTTCTTTTATTTCATTTACAAATTGTTTTGAATTATCATATAGATATGTAAAAAAATTCTGCATATATTGTGATTTGATTTTTTTTAAATGAAAGATATATTACTCAATCTATGAAAAAAAAATGTGTATTTAGCAGTGTTCAAGAAAGCAGTATATGCGGCCGCTAGCCCTGGGACGGAGCGGATATCCGCGCGTTTTGATGCTATCCGGATCTGGCTCCATATCCGGCGGATTCTTATATTAACTATCCGGATCCAACTCCGCTGAACCCGTATATCCGATTCACAGATAACCAAATTAAATTTAAGAATCCGCGGATATCCGAAATTATCCGGATCCTAAAAAACTGAATAAAGAACATTGGGCTTCAAATAATATGTCAGCCCACAACTTGAAAGCCCACTACCGTTGATGTGTTAAGTGACAAAGGAGACATCAAATTTATATATGTGGAAAACGGCTTTTCATACCTGGATAATTTCAATATATTTGATTCATACATCGACTATTGGGTATTGAAATTGTCCGTATGTTGACGTAAGTCCACGTTTCCGCATAATCAATAGTCCGATGTATGAATCGAACATATTAGAATTGTCCAGTATGAAAAAGCCGTTTTCCTTATATATGTCCGTGAGTGTTGAAAAGTCTTTTGGAGTCCGATGTGGGACAAAATAAAAAGAGAAAGCAAAGCAAAATATTAAAGTCCCACATCGCTCGGTCACTAAAAATGACTTCTCAAACTCTCCTATATATATGTTAACATCAATTTACGGTAAGTTATAACTATTGGACTGGATACCAGATATCCGGTTACCCAAAATTTCAGTATCCGGATCCAAATCTGTTTTGGGCGGATTTTCATTTTTAGATATCGAATCCGGATCCGGTTGACTTGGATATCCGATTTTCGGAGCGGATCCGAGCGGATACCGGATCAAATACCGGATGTCGGATAATAAGTCTCAGGCCTAGCGGCCGCCTAGGCGCCGTCTAGGCGCTAGGCGCTCAACAGACGCCTAGACAATCATTTGGACAGTAAAAATTACATAATATTATTTTAATATATACTTTTAATTTTTAACAGTATATATTTAAAATTTTAAGTTTTATATTCTTATACATTTCTCATCTAAATTAAATAAATTTACTTTTTAAATTTAGTTCATGATTTATTATTTTTTATTTCTTTTAACAGATATTTTTACCTAATTTTATATATAATATCATATATATAATATTTTATTTTGTAAACGCCTAAACCGCCTAAAAATACCTAGGCATTCTAGGCTATGCCCTGGGTCACCGCCCACATACCGCCTAACGCTTTCTTGAACACTGGTATTTAATGTTCCACAACAGCAGGTTGATAAAACTAAATTTATGTAATTGATAAATAATAAATTTTATTTGCTCACAATAACAATATTATAATTACTACTTTAAAAATATTTCACAAAATTATGATGCAAATACAACTAACAATAATTAAAACTGTAATAAACAGCAGACAAATTAAAATACTATACCATCCTAAAATAATTAGTATCTAAAAAGATATATGTAGATTTACCAAACAATTGCAATATTAAAAGTAAATACTCTCTCAAACAAAATATATATTTTTTAAAAAAATATAACAATAATTTTTATTATTATATTATAGTTTTAGGAAAATATGTTGATTATAGCACAGGATGTATCCTAGTTTGTTGGTATTCATGCTTTTTGTTTTTTTTAAGAATAAATTTTTGATTTTAGTGTTAAGCTGTTCTTTCATCTTTTACAGTTCCTACTCTAGTATATGCTCTTTTATATCCTAATTATGTTTTTATATATAATATACTGGTCTTAGTTGTATCTTAGTCTACAAAACAAATTTAAACAGCTAACTTTTGATCAAAACGTTTTTAAAATAGTGCTTTTAATAACTAGATCGGATATATTGGCGGATCCACGAACAAGGGTGTGGAGTCAACTGACTCCTCATTAATTAAAAAAAAAATAGTAATATATATATTAGTTTAGTAAAAATTTAGTATACATATATTTAGTAAATATATATATATATATATATATATATATATGTCACATTCTTTGGTGTTTGGACTGTTGAAATTGGTTTTGATTTTGTCTGTTGCTACTGTAAATGTTGAGAGATGCTTTTTAGTGATGAAGATTGTGAAAACTCATCAACGCAATCGGATTGTAGATCAATTTTTGAATAATTGTTTAGTTTGTTTTATCGAAAAATATGTATTTTTTATCTATTACAAATGAAACTGTGATAAAGAGATTTCAGGATATAAAAACTCTTAGAATGGTTTTTTAAAATGCTTTTATATTTGTGTAAAAAAAAGTTTTAGTTATGTTTAACCCCGGTAAAAATAATTCCTAAATCCGCCACTGTATATATACCTTGATTCTGAATATATTGTGAAGTCAAAATATCAATTTTGTTGACCTAATCTCCCTTGACTTATGCAGCCATGTTCTCATGCATTCCGTCATGGTTCTTTTTTTATTTATTTATTTTATTTATTTTTCTCCCTAGATTTTCTTCCCAACAATTATTATTTATGTTTTATTAAATTTAAAATTTCATTGATAAAAAAAAAAAGATTTGTAATACTGGAGAGTGGAGACTAAAAAGAAAAATTATTAATCGTGTGATAGAGAAAGGAATCCTTTTATTTTGTCATATGAATTTTATTATTGAAACCAAAGAAAGTTCCCAAGTTAATATTACAAGAGGCGACGGACAACAGGATGTCCTCGCGGTCATAAGGCGACGGACTACTTAATGTCCCCACGGTCTTTAGCCCAAAAGAGGGAGACAAGATACAAACTAAAGTTGAACGAAATACACAAATCTAAACAGCAAGGTCTTTGAAAAACTGAAAACTAGGCTCTATAATTGAACAATGGCATGAGAGACTCTTACAAAGCTTCCCTATAGAACCATTAAACGTCGGGAGCACCAATAAAGCCGGATAGCCTCACACCGAAGCCAAACCAGAAGCAAACCGACAGGGAGGAAAGCAAGATACCAACGCGACCAAAAACACAAATACAACTCCCATAGCACCTCACCAGCCAGACGGAGAGAGCACAAACCCTAGGGTCAAAGAAAAAACTTTGATATCGACCGGAGACAAGCCACACAAAATCAACTGTTCTTACACGCGGACACTCGTCGACCACAATTTCAGCCACCTACAGACATAAAACTGGTGACGTCCTCGCAAGAGAAGAACTAGAGACCGATTCCACTGCTTCGACTAAAACCTAACTCCAAAGGTTCCAACGAAAACTCAAAGAGAGGCTAGTAGGTGACTCAACAACAAAATCCCTCCAAATGGCTCACACCAAGAACGAACCTAAAGCAAAACACAACTTCAATCCAGCAAGAGGACTCGAAGGAGAGGTAGAGCAAGGATCCAATTTCAAACCAAACAACAAAGCCAATTCCAACAAACAGGCCTCACTAAACACAAACAACCCTAAATGAACCATGGTCACACCACACAAACCCACTAAAAACTAAAGCCACCATCAAGCAAACAGGGATATACCAAACACGCTTAACTTGATGAAAATGGAATCGATTACCAATCAGAGAATCGACGACACCTCCCCATAACAAGAAACCCTCGGACATACACCACCGAGAATCGCAAACAGCCAGAACTGGATCTTCAAGGAGGTTCCGACTCCACCGAAACAGCAAAAGAAGCCAAATTAACACGAACACCAACAACACAACCTTGATGAAAAGCCCGCTGTCCATAGAAGAGAGAAACGAGAGAGATACCATACCAGTCCAGGAACAAAGCGAGTTCGTCTCCTTCAAGCCACCAGTCACAAGAGAGCCACCAGAACCGAGCCGCAACCTAGACTAACCCGATAACCAACGGATCTGTCGATAGAGAAAGGAATCCATCTTACTGATTTTTTTTCCTCTTTCTTGACTGTTTAATATAAATCGGAACATTTCATCGAATATTTATAGAAGACAATTGTTCAGCTCGTCATATTAAAACATTTTCAATTAGACAAAATATCATTTAAACCAGAAACTTTCAAATTTTGGTCATTTAAAACATGAATTTTGTTCTACACCATTTAAAACATCAACTTTCGTTAGCTTTTTTAAAAATTAAATTTTGTTGACCAAGCAAAAAATATGATGTTAACTTCGATAACCAAGTAACAAACAGACGTTACTCTCTCGTTAACCACTTTCTGTTAGTGCAAAACGACGTCGTTTAATGAAATTTTTAATTCGAAAAAATGTCATTTAAACTATGAACTTTCAAATGTAAGTCATTTAAACCATAAACTCTCAAATGTAGACCATTTAAACTATGAACTTTCAAGTTTATGTCATTTAAACCATGAACATTGTTAAAAGCCATTTAAAACATCAACTTTCATTGATAGAGATATTTTAGATATCAAGCCAAACCGGACTTGATATTAAGTCTGCTAACATGTCTTATTTAAAATTGATCGCAAGGGCAAATATAAAGATCAAGATCACAAGGATCACAAGCACAAGCACAATAAAGGTACAGTAAAATAATGCTTATAATAACTTAGGATTAAAAATAAAATGATCAATTCTGTGAATCTAAAATAAGGTGATTAATCTTTCCAACAAAGTGTAACATCCTAATACCTGGAAAAAAATTCAAGACACAAACAAAAAGACACAAAAATACGACAAAATGACTAAAACATAGTACTAAACGAAAGACGAAAAACACTTAAAATACTATATATCACTTATTTTGTTAGCATAATTAATGTCATTTCGAGTTTAGTTTGGTCAACGTGATGTTTAAAAATTTTCATTCAATGAAACTTGGTATTTAAATGGGCTACAAAGTTTATGGTTTAAATGACATAGATTTAAAAGTTCATGGTTTAAATGACCTCATTTTAAAAGTTCATGGTTTATATCATATTAATATTTTCATCAAATCGACGTCGTTTTGTCACTAACGGAGATGGTTAATGGCAGAGTAACGTCTGTTAGTTGCTCGGTTATCATATTTAACGTCATGTCTTTTTGACTTGGCCAACGAAACATAATGTTTAAAAGAGCTAATCAATGAAAGTTGATGTTTTACATGGCATACAACAAAGTTCATTGTTTAAATGGCCAAAATTTGAAACTTTTAGATTTAAATGACATTTTTCAGATTTTCAATTGGTCCTTTCTGCGTATTTGAAAGGTTGTACGTTGGATGTTTATTGTTTAACCTCGCTTTAAAAGTTTGGAATCAGAAGCTTCTAAGAGCTAGCTACACTACAAAAACGTGACAGTTGACTGTATTATAACTTATCTTTGTGCCACATATATACAACCTTACTATATTTATCTTACATGAGACATTAGTCTAGAGGAGCCTTGTTAGTGTATCCCATTGCGCAATATTCACTTGTTTAATAGATGGATCCTTCCAAGTACACTAGTGGTGTGCGATGTGTTCTTCAGTTTCATGATGGGACGACGAGTGGGATATGTCATGTGTGCTTCACATGATTTTACCGGATGAATACATACTGTATAACGTGTTTCTTTACGATCTAGTTTTAGTTTCAGCTTACAACTTTACTTCGACCTTCACTCAGATAGCATCTTGTTTCACTTACTAAATTAAAATTTTGAAGAAAACAAGAATCCTTCAGGCGGAAACGTTAGACATAGAAATATCATATAGCCTTTGTCCTTAGGATACACAAAACAGACAAACTCCCCAGACATGACATGAAAACAAACTATCCAAATTGTTTACAATCAAATCTTCTCTTTGTTTTAGGCTTTCACGCCATAACTATTATCAATCAATGCATGACGGGTTTCAAAGGATGAGCTCTCAGTTTTGATAAGTCCAGACTTGCATCAAGCTCCTCGTCCAGCTCCCCAATAACACCTCTGATAAAATAAAATAAAAACAGTTGCAGTGTTAGACTATTTCCTATGCTTGGCCAAGAAAGAAAAAGAAAAATACGAGGATGAGATTTACATGTTGTCGCCTCTGATAATGTACAAACCCAACACATGCTGTTGTACCCCTTCCTGAAATATCAAGACAAGTAAACCACTAACACATCAAAAGATCTTACCCGGATGAAGACAGAGAGAGTGTGTGTGAAAAATATAGTAAGAGGTCTCGATGCTAAGTGAAAAACTTAAGGGTGGTTTAAAAGCGACTTTGTTCATATTTTGAATCCACCAGACACCAACGGAAGTCAATAATAAGAAACTAAAGATGCAACATGTTTTAGACACAAACAACATATAAGGTATAATCAAAAGAGTTTTCTCCAAGTATCCATCATTTTAACAGAAGCATCTCTATATCCAAAGCCAAAAAGATCCATGGATGGGCCCTGACGAATACTAATCCCTTCCAAAAACATTGGCCTAATCGAGTATTGACATGGACACACTCTTGTGCACACAAGAAAACAGAAAGGAATTGTACCTTTAAGCATCTTTATGTAAACAAAAGTAAATTATGCATAATTACACACTGCCAGTAAAGATTTGACTCACATAGAAGTATCTAAAGCTTTAGTTAAATGCAATCACAATTTTCTTCATTTCAATCATATAACATTTCATGAATTAATAGTACTTTATCTAATTCAGTGTATGCACCATGTAGTAAATATATCCACGGTATCTGATATAAATTCTTCCATTCAGAGGCCAATTATTTATCTATTCACTCTCACGTCTCACTACTCAAAGTACTATAGTGACCAGCGAATCTTAAAAGTTAAGAGTATGTTTGTTCCTCAATAGATGGCACAACACAAAATAAACCAAGCAATGACTCAATGTACATTATTAGCAAGGACGTACAACCAATTAAATGTCCAGACGAAGAAAAATACTCTGAAAATGAACACAAGTTAAATCAGCATCCTAGTGAGCACCTCTTTTGTTCTAATTCTAATGGGATCACTAGAGACACAATATGGAGACATCAAGAACTCTGCTACATCATAGAAACCTTAAGAAAATGACTCCACGGTACGATTAGATGTAGCCACTCAAAGATCCAAGCCCTTAAACATTGGGGTGAACAAGGTCATAATAAAAAAAAAAACTGGCCAATACTTGCAGAAACTAGTATTTGCAGCCATTCAATTTGGTACTTTAAAACAGAAATCAGAAGCCTAACCTTTGTGGAAAACACACGTTCATGAGATTCATCAAGGATTATATTTGTAGCTTGGTCAAAACCTTTAAGAACTCCCTGAAAATTAAAACATCCGCATTGCTCTCTTTGCTTATATATATCGAGTGACAAAGCGTATAACACACAAGTAGAGAAAATAAACATACCACAATGTTGCGTCCATCATTTGTAATCACCGAAATCCACTCTGCAACACCAACCAAAAGATAATACTTTTATACAATTCATGCGATAACGCATCACTAAATCAATCTAGAATGTTGCTTACTGGAAGAAAAAAAATAAAAAGGCAACTTACGATCAACAAGAGACTCGAGTCCAGTGGCTGTCGCCATACTAAGAGTCCAGAGAACAATATGACCTGAAAGGGTTTCTAAAATATTAGACTAGGAATTTCATCGAACAGTTGGTGGGCATTATAGATAACAAACATAGTCCTATAGATTTTATCACCAAGCTTGACATGAACCCAGAATTAAGAGAAACAAGAGATCAACCCAGCGTAATTCGACCCAAATCAGAGAAGAACCAAATGTAAAATTGGTTCCGGTTCCTGGGAATTATTACATCGAAGGGTTTCAAGGTATTCAAAAATGAGGAAGACGATAGATAGAAGAAATCTCTAACCTTTACTGATTCCGAATCAAAACCCAGTTGCTTAGCAGAGCTTTCTGATTTGTAAAGCCCTAAAAAAAAAAAAAAACTTCTCACTGCTTTCAGAGAACTCCTCGGCTGTGTGTTTGCCTTAGGGCATATTTATAGGTGATCATGTGGGGTGATCTTAGATAAGAAATAATGTAAAAATATTGTAAGATCAGGGCTTAAAATCTTTTGTTAAGCAGTTAGTTGTAGGGAGAACAGGTATAAGATTTTAAGATTTAATAATATAATATTCTTATAGAATTTTAAAAATATTGAATAAATACAAAGATTAATGTTTAATATATAATTTAAGTATGTTTAAAACTATTTAATATAATGTTTATTAATTTTCTTATTAAACATATTACAATTATTAAAATTTATAAAATAACATTTTAATTAAAATTTTTTACAACTTTTATTAAAAAAAAAAAAAAACATTATTACTTAATTATTTAAAGAAGACAAACATTTTATTTAATTAATACAAATGACCAAATTTATTCCAAATATTCTCAATCAAATCCTCCTTTAATTTGCGATGTGCTTGTTTATCACGAATTAATGTATGACCATCACCTAAACCTTCAAGATTTGAAGACATAGTTACTGAAAAGGTAAGATCCGGAGTAGTTCCAGTTCCATCTTCTTGTTGGAATTCTTGTTCATCATAGAGTGTGTATGAATCTCGTTCATCTTCGACAATCATATTATGCAGTATGAGACATGCTCTCATTATATATGCAATTTTACCCTTGGACCATAAAAGAGTTGGATTTTTAATCATGGCGAACCTAGATTGCAAGACACCAAATGCACGCTCAACATCTTTTCGTGCACCTTCTTGTTTTTGTGCAAATAAACGATGTTTCGGATGTTGTGGTTGTGGGATGGATTTAACAAATGTCGCCCACTCCAGGTAAATACCATCCGTCAGATAGTAAGCCAAATTATACTCATTTCCGTTGACATAGTACGAAACTTTGGGAGCTCGACCGTAAATAATGTCATTAAATACTGGTGATTGATCAAGGACATTTAAATCGTTACAAGTACCTGGAGCTCCAAAAAATGCGTGCCATATCCAGAGATCTTGTGAAGCTACTGCCTCCAAAACAATTGTTGGCTTATCGGTGCCTCTTGAATACATACCTTTCCAAGCGGTTGGGCAATTTTTCCACTGCCAGTGCATACAGTCAATGCTACCAACCATCCCGGGAAAACCCCTCTGTTCTCCATAAAATAGTAACCTTTGAAGATCCTCTGCTGTTGGTCGGCGTAGGTATTCAGTGCCAAACAAGTCAACTATCCCGACGACAAAATGTTCCAAACATTTACAAGCAGTACAAGCAGCAAGGCGTATGTATTCGTCAATCGAGTCTGTCGCAGTCCCATATGCTAAAAGTCGAATTGCTGTTGTACATTGTTGTAGGGGTGATAGACCATTCCGGAAGGTTGCATCCTTTTTTGGCTTAAAATATGGAACTTCTTCACTGAGACGATTCACAATACGCAAGAACAACGGCTTGTTCATTCGAAACCGTCGCCGGAAATGGTGAGCATTGTAAGTGGGATTATCAGAAAAATAATCGTTCCACAGACGTTCATGCCCTTCTTCTCGTTTTCTATGAATATATTCACGTGGTTTCCTTTCCACCGGAATTTCCTCTTCAACAGATTGAAATTGGTTACTAAATTGCTCTTGAAAGTATTGGTTTAAACTATCATTATGGGGATCATAATGATAGTGAAATTTGTTGGAAGAGGATGCCATAGCAATGAAGGAAAGAAAGAAATATTTGTTTTAGGTGAGAAGTGAAAGTGTTTTTAGGAAAAGAAATATTTGTTTTGGGTGAGAAAGAAATTTGTGTTTGATGAATGAAAGAAATATTTGACTTTGGTGATAGAAGGAAATGTTTTTTTTGGTTGGGAGAAAAAAATGTCTCATATATATAGAGTGATCAATTGCAAATTCCAAACTAAACACACGGGTTCATAATTCGCAAAATAAAACAACAACAGCCAACTTCACGGGTTCATAATTCGCAAAAAAGACAACAACAGCCAACATCACGGGTTCATAATTCGCAAAAAAAGCAACAACCAACATCATGGGTTCATAATTCACAAACAGCCAAACATTTTTCCAAGACAATAATTTACTTGACCTCTTTCACTATGTCCGTCAGCTGGATCACTCGGTCCGTCAGGTGGTTCACTTTGTCCGTCAGCTGGATTACAAGAACCTTGAGCTGTATCATTTGGTCGTTGAGTTGGATTACTTGCTCCTTGAGTTGGATAACTTCGTCATTGGGTTGAGCATCACGGTTCGACAGACTAGGTAACGGACCAGCTTCACGGTTTGACAGACTTGGTAACGGACCAGCTTCACGGTTTGACAGACTTGGTAACGGACCAGCATCACGGTTCGACAGACTAGGTTCATAGTAGGCAGTCTCAGCCTCATCTTCTGTATCGGAACTATAGTTTAAGGGGCTGTTTATGCCCTCGTCATAGTCAGAGAACATGTCTAAGTGCAACCTGAAACCAAAACAAACCAAACATTTGAAATTCATTAAAGTTTCCCAAAATACAAGAACATATCTAACCCGATTCATTAAAAACATCATATAAAGCTAAAATTTCTGAAAACATTAATTAAAAACATTCATCAAAGTTTCTGAAAATACATAAACATCAAATAAATATAACCCGATTCATGAAAAACATCATATAAAACTAATATTAAACAAGCATAAACCCTAAAGCTAAAACAGTTCAGCCATTAGCTTTTTCTTTAGAGCTTTTTCATCTTCATCTAGCGTTTCTTTCTTGGCAATGAGAGTGTCTAGAATGGACATCTTTTGAAGTTCCTTCATGCCCTCTAAATCCTTTTTTTTTAATTTCCCACATTTGACTAAAATCTGTCGATGGTGCAGCCTTCTCTTTACCTTTGTTCCTCGCCTTTTTCATTGCCTTTATTCCAGCAGGCCTGCTCTCCTGCTCACCCACAACAGACCCTGACGATGGTGCAGCCTCCTCATCCGCTTTTCTTTTGGAAGAGGTGGTTGTCTTTGGAGTTGGGTTCATAGGCTCATTATTAATCCATTTCTGTTCATAGCGAAGCACATTCCAAGCGTACTTTAAACTAAACTTCTTCTTGTACAGCTTCGTGTATAGTTGGTGAGCATTGTGCAGAATATCCACATCATTCATGCCACTAGCTTTCTCACTTTTTGCCTCTGCGTATGCTCCACAGAACTTACTGACCTCCCTGCTGATTTTTTGCCAGCGTTGTCTACAATGATCACGGAGCCTTGGTTCACCACCACCAAGGACATGATCGCTTGTTGCATAGTAATCACCAATGCGCTTCCAGAAGGATCCAGACGGTTGATCATTCCCAACAATCCCATCCTTCGATGTGTTTAACCAGGCGCTTATTAATACTAAGTCATCCTTTGCGGACCATATCCTTCTCTCCCTACGTTGTTCTGCTGTCTCTTCAGTTTGAGTATGAGGTTGACTCGGCTGTGGACTGGTTTGCGAGCAAAAAGAAGGGATTTGAGGGGATCCAAGGTTTACATTTGGAGAAAAGCTGTCGTAGGGGAAGTTTAGAAGACTAAAGTAGGATTGAGACTGACTATTAGGATTATTATTTGATTCCATAGGAAATTTTTTTTAAAACGGAAGTAGTGAATGAAAACGGAATAAGGCGAGGAAGAGAAGTAGCAATGTCTTACGAAAGAAGCTGATTTACGAAAGAAGATGAGGAAGAGAAGTAGCTATGTCTTAAGAAAAAAGATGATTTACGAAACAAGATGAGGAAGAGAAGTAGCTATGTCTTAAGAAAAAATATGATATCCGAAACAAGATGAGGAACAGAAGTAGCTATGTCTTAAGAAAAAGATGATTTCCGAAAGAAGATGATGTTGAGATTGGTAAGAAAGAAGTAAATAAGATTGGTTAATATAGAGAAATTAAGAAGATCATTAAATAAAAAGTTTTGTGTTGTTGGAGAATTTTAATTATACCTACTTCAGTCACATCAGCAGTAAATAAAAGACATTTAGTGTTTTAGATAAGTAATGACTTTGTACTATCAAACATCACAAAGAAACAACCAACATAGAACATCACAACATAGACATTTAGTGTTTTAGAGAAGTAATGACTTTGTACTATCAAACATCACAATGAAACAACCAACATACACTCTCGCAATCACCATCACAATAAATTTTCAACCATCACAATGAAAATAACAATACTTTTAAACCAACCAACATACACTCTCGCAATCACCATCACAATAAATTTTCAACCAAGACAATGAAAATAACAATACTTTTCAATTTACTTTAGAGAGTGGTACTAACCTTTTACTTTAGATGAATGTTGTTTGCGGGTTTCCAATTTAAATCGCCCTGCTAAACCTCACCTACATGCCTCATAAACAAACCAAAATCGATTAATGATTAGTAACAATACAACAAACACTATAATCAAAGGCAATAAGATCAATAAAACAAACGCTATAATCAAACGCCCTAAACCCTAAATCAAGTTTTCCCCAAATCCGAAACCCTTAACTCAGTTTTCCCCTAAATTCGAAACCTTAAACAAAACCTAATCGAAACCCTAAATCAATTTTCCCCCAAATTCGAAACCCTAAATCGAATCGAAACCCTAAATCAAATTTCCCCCAAATTCGAAACCCTAAATCGAATCGGATCCCTAAATCAATTTTAATTTGGGGGAAAAATCAATTATCCCCCAAACCGAAACCCTAAATCAATTTTAATCGAAACCCTAAATCAATTTTCCCCAAAATTTGAAACCCTAAATCGAATCGAAACCCTAAATCCAACTTTCCCCAAATTCAAAACCCTAAAACCAAATGAAACAGAGAAGACGACGAGACATAGGAGATTACCTAGCCGACGACACAGAGGAGACGGAGAAGATGACGAGATCTTCAGCTTCGCGACGCAGAGGAGATGTCTACACTTCGCGAGACAGAGGAGACGACGATAATCGGTGGCTCCGGAGTAGACGACGAGACGAGGAGACGAGGAGACGACTAGGAGACGGTCGCCCCGGTGTTTCAATTGCCGGACAGAGGAGAAGACGATACCGGAAAAAATTCTCTCGTGGTTTCCAGGAAATCGCGTATCGGGAAAGAGAGAAGAAGAAAAATGAAAATTAAAACAGGAATGAAATGAAAAAAAAAAAATTGCTCTTTCTTTTACAAGCGGACACGTCAGCACAAGATCAGGGGGAGAACTGATCTTAATTAAGATCGTTTCATCTGATCTTAGGACCACTGTTCACTAAATTTGATTTTTTTAAGGCCCAAGATCAGGTGAGGTGATCCCTCTATAAACATGGCCTTAGAATTAGATGTATAGGTTTAAGAAATTGCTCAAACAAACAATCCTAACCGAACCAACATTTTATCCGGTTTAATTCGACAATTTTTTCCTACACCGAAATTCAGAGTCTCGACCCGAACCAAACCGGTTCAACCCACTCAAAAATTATCTTATTAGTTATTAGTTATCACTCCACAAAATTGTCATAACATGAAGAAGAGAAGATTAAATTGAGAAGTGGATTCAAACTAAACCGAAATTTATTTGGTTTAACTCATCAAGTTTTTTTTTCCAAACCAAAATTTCTGACCTGAACCGGACCAGTTTAACCATTAACCTCTCTAAAATTGTCATAACAAGAAGAGAAACAAAAATAAATTCATTGAAATGAGCAAAGTGAATAAACCAAATAAACAACAATGTCTCCTTATTAAACTTAAAACCACAATAACACGAGTTTGTGTCATTGCCTAAAGAAGAGTCATGTAACATTGTTGCTGCCTGATGATTCCTCCAACGAACCACCTCTCTTCACAGTCACATACTTCTCAAAACTCGGTTCCATAAGATCCGCTTTCTTAGCCGTCGATGTGAATCTAAACCGGCTCGAATCAGAGTTGTTGTTAGCCATAGAGTTAAGATCAGCCACTGCTTCAACAATGGAACAAGCTTTAGTAACACATAACGGCAACAACGAAACCGAGTTGTCTTCAACGACACTCTTCCCATGAAAATTCTGAATATCTTTCAACAACAATGCTGTGTAATTGTTATCTTCGTTCGATACCAAATCGAAATCTCGAGATTTCCTCAACGATCTGCTTCTGTTTAACACAACTTGAGGAGGTTTCGCTATCGCTATTTCTACAACCGCGGCACGACTACTCGGGCTTGCAGCTCTACTAGTTCTTGGATTAGGTTTCAGAGACTCTACCGTCTTCTTGGTATTGTTACAAGATCCGATCCTTGATGAGTTTTGATCAATCTCTCCTAATGGATTTCGTCTATACGGCGATTGTTCGGCCTTTCTTGAATTGCTCCGGCTCAGCGAGGGACCCGTTCTTGCCGGAGACTTTGATCTCGGAGACGCTGCGATTCTACAAGCGTCTCCTATGTTTCTCTTAACCGTAATCCGTTTAACCGACGGCTCTACGTTGTTGCTCTTATCAGTCGCCGGAATCGTAACATACTTTCCCGGTCTGTTGTTGTTAACATTTGGAAACTCCGATCGTTTCGCCGGAGATCTACTCACTCGCCTGCTACCACCACCGTTGTTTCCTCTTTCTCTGCTTCCGGATCGATAACTCTTAGAATCACCCCTTTCTCTACTCGGAGTTCGTCTTCTTCGCTCCCGTGGCGAACCGTTCACTCTCTCAAATCCACAGTGACGATTCCGGTGGGTCTGCATCTCTGCCTCTTCCACCTCCTCCGCCGCAGCATCGCCGCCGTTTTGGTCAAAATCAAAACTTCTCTTTGAACCAGAGTATCTTCTTGTTTTAGCAGCAGAGTTGCTTCTACTCAGCTTCCCACATTGTATTAATATAGCATCGACTTCTTCTTTAGTACAGCTCGAGATCCTCACGACAGGTGTTGTAGGGTTCGGTTTCTCAGCAGCTACAGGAGACGAAACTGGAGAGTCTTTATCTGAATCTGTCTTCTTGGATCTCTCTTCATGGCTTCTTCTGTGTTTTATCACCAAAGCTTCTTTTTTTGGAACTTCTTCTTCTTCTTCTTGATTCAGTTTCTGAGAATTGGGTTTTGTTTCTTCTAGTGGCTCAATCTTGGGTTTGATGGGATCTGGGGATCTAATAATAGTAGAGGAGGTAACATTAGAGGAAGGAGAAAGTTTCTTGCTAAGACAGCAACCCATTTGTGCTCTCAAAGAGTTTGGAAAGAACAGAGAAGTTTGAAGTAGAAGTGAGTCAAGAGAACAAGAGAGATTTTAGGGGAATGTTTTGTGTAAAAAAAGGCAAAAGAAAATTTTAAAACTTCAAATTCTGAGAATATTATTAAATTTGGTAATGCGATTTGTGACAGAGACAGATCCTTTTATTTCAGAGAATATTCGAATTTGCCCCTTTATTATTTCAAAGTGGTGTGAGATTGTAAGTTTTTAAGAAGATTGGGGTCAAATTGAAATTATTTCATTTTAACAAGGACAGAACAGTGAGAGAGGAATTTTGAAAATGAAGCCGTTGTACACTGCAGTCAATGTCGTATTATATTTATCTGATCTTTTTCTCCTTTTTCGAAGCGATTTGGGGTTTCTTCAATTTTTTTATATAAGGTTTAGAATTCCAACGGCTATTTTGCATGTTTTGTTAGGTTGGTTACCCAAAAGCATTTTGGTGATGGTAATTGGTAAATCAATTAAAAAATGCTCAAGATACAATGTTGGTGATGGTAAATCAATTTGGATAGGGATAGATAATGTTATTGACACACTCATGACAAAAAGTGGAGATAGCATATCGTGGGATACACAGAAGATAGACACTATTATTGCTGCAAAAGATCTTGAACACATTCAACATATCTATCTTGTTAAGGAAGAATAATCGAGATATTATAGCACTACACTGTCAAGTCGGGCTATTGGCTAGTTAACACATGATCCACTCTCATGTGACATTTCTCCTAATAAACCTTTATGGATATGTTGAGCTCAAAAATAAAATTTGGAATTTAAAAGTTATACCAAAGATAAAACATTTCCTTCGGCGTACCATTTCTCGAGCTCTACCCACTATAACAAGATTAAGATCACGGGATATGCAATTATATGTTATTTTCCCCCGATGTCGACAAACAAATGAAACAATAAATCATGCTTTATTTACATGTCCATTTGCATAAATGGTTTGGTGTCTTTCAAACACTCCTTCCTTTGACTTAACTCAAACTTCTAATGATCCTGAGGAGAATATTTCAAATATCATCACATCTACAGTCAACACTGCAAACATAGACAATGAAACAATGTTACTTTTTTTGGCTACTTTTGTGTATTTGGAAGGCACAAAACAATTTTGTGTTTATTAGTTTCAGAGAAAGTTCCTTTAAGACAGTTTTACAGTCCAATGATGAAACAAACGAATGTGAAACACACTTTGTTAGTGGAATGGATTGATGGATGTATGCAATGGTGAACTATGAAATGAATGAATGGCAGGGTGTTTCAATTCCCCTTATGCAATTGTAGTACAAGAGGTGTCAATCCAGTCTGAGGGTTGTGAACAATCAGGATGTGTATATGAGCCTAAGTTAAGCCAAATATGCAAAGGATGTTTGTCACTAACAATCCTATTAATGAAATGTAATGAGCAGAAAGTAAAACTACTAGAACTAGATGCTGAATGTAAATGGAACAGAATGATTATCACTACAATGAAGCTAGAACAGAAATAGAAACTATGCTAATGAACTAATGCAAGATAATAATGAACAGGAAAATAAGCAAATGCGACAGAAATGCAAATAGAATGAGACTAGAGATAAGACAGGACAACTACTAATCATAAACAAGAGTTCTGGGGTTGAACTCGAGCAGGCACTCGATCGAGTGCGGGGTCGAGCTGGATAAATCCGTGAAACGGAGCAATGCAAGAAAAACAGAGCAACACAAGAACGAATCAAACAACAATCAACCAGCAGGATTAAGACTTAAAAATCAATAAACAAGGAAGGCCTTGAGGAGGGATTCATGGGCTGGACTAATGAATGAGGTTATCTAACTTGGTCAACAAATCTCAAGCAAACTTTGAGCTAATCTCTAGACATATAAATCTAAGACATGTTTACACAAGCAGGCATTAAGCAATACATCTCATACCAAACAAGACCTCTAATCTCTTAGCAAGCCTAATGGTAAGCTCTAGATCTAGCCTTATCTATGCTCCTTAAACATTAGTGTGATGCTAAGATGCTTGAAATCAAACCCTAACCTCTCAGTTCAGGATTAGCATTAAGAACATCTAGCCTAGAAGAGATTCTACCACAATCAAGCTTGACCAAAACAAACAAACCTCAAACATAGCCCAGCCTAACCCATCCTCAAGATCCTAAGCACTACTCACAAGAACACATGATGAACACAAAAATCATAAACCCAGAAAATACTGAAACTTGCATCAAATGAAAGATAAAACAAAGATCTACAATACTCAAGAAGGAATGAAACTCGAATTCTCAATATTAAGAAAGTTATGAAACCAACAATATTGAAGAATCTAGAGTTTTTCTCTCAAGGAAGTACAAGATCTAAAAATAATAAAAGTGCAAAAGGAATAATTTCCAAAAGGGTAAAAACTAGGTTTCTGACTATTCTAAAAAGCTGGACTCTTTGGTGGCTGCAGGTACAAGGCTTTATATAGGAGAGGGGGGTGGAAGCCCTAAAAATACTAAAAGACAAAATAGTCAACGGCTCGGTCAACTCAACCATGTGCTCGGTCGAGTGGCTGGTCGAGCTGGCTTTTCTTCTGCTTCCTCCACTCGGCCGAGTCCTCCTCTGCACACGGTCGAGTGTCTGGTCGAGTGTGGGGTCGAGTTGGACTTTGGACCTTGGTTCTTCAGCCTTAACTCTCTTGCTTTCCCTTCTTGATTGCCTCACTTCTCCTCAGCATTGCTTCCATGCTCCTTAAGCTCCAAAATCACCTGATTATGCATGAAAAGATGCAAATGCAATGCAACTAAACTCTAATGCATGATTAGTCCTAAAGCTATGCAATAATGGTAAAAATGGATAGCAAAAGATGCAAAAGATGTGAATAAACTAAGAGAAAACATGGTAAAATATATGAACATCAGAATGGTTTGATATTATACAGAAAACTGATAATCTACAACCTCAACAAACAAGATCTGAGGCATACGGATGGAGCTCCATCTACCCAAATTGTGAAATGTAAGTTTGATGCAGGTTTCAACAATTTGCACCATGAAGCAACTGGAGGTTGGATAATCCGTGACTGTTTCGGTTCACCGTTAGCTTGCGCATCAACAAAATTTTACCTATATGTTTTCGCCATTGGAAGCAGAAGCAAAATCATTGGTTGTTACTCTGCAACAAACTTGGATTTGAGGTTATACATCAGCTGTGTTTGAAGGTGACTGTGAAGTTCTCATTAACTTGGCGCATGAGCGATCACGAAATATCTCTAATAAATTTTCTTCAAGATATATAGTATTGGGTTTCAAATTTTCTTTCTCTAAAGTTTATTTTTACAAGAAGAGAATGTAATAAAGTAGCTCATTTGTTAGCACAATTTGGCTGTATTGATAGAGTGTTTTATGTTGATTCTATAATGATGCCAGAATGGCTACAAGAACAAATTTGTATTGACCAAGTTTAAATCAATATAAGTACTATTTGAGTAAAAAAAAATTGGATTTTTATTGATGGAAGCAAAAAAAAATTGAATTTTTATTGATGGAAGCAAAAAAAATCTAAATTGTATATATGTAAATGTATTTAACTTAGCAAAGTTAAAAAAAGTTGGAACCAACTTCTTAAAAAATATTGGTTGGATATGAGATATTTCCGTATTTCCTAACCTACAATAAATCAAACCAAATTTGAGGCTTATAATTTAATACTAGTATCATTTACAAAGAAAACAATTACTAAAATGTTGATGGTTTAAAAATGCATAAAAACCTCAACATATAAAAAGTAAATATTGTACCATAAAGAAAGGACAAGTATAAATTTGTAAATGGCTACCTTAACATTCTTTCTTTTTAGGAAGGATACATAAGTCATACAGAACTCTAACACCAATTGTTCAAAAATATTGATCTAGGATATCTCGGATAAGATACATCCAAAAACATGGAAATCGAAGAGTTCCAACATCGACACTACGAGAGATTATTTTGTAAGCAAAAGTAAATGAAATTAAAATTGCGAGAAAGATAAATTAGGAGACAAATCGAATCTGGATTTTTTATATAAATTAAAAAAAAAATATTGAAAGATAATAAAGATATTGGCCAAGTGTATGGCGTCATTTTTCTAATAGAGGACTTAATTTTTTTCTTTTTCCCAATAGTGTTTTATTAATGATACAAAGCCAAATATAACAGGTCAAGATTACAAACCAAGTATAAGAGGCCAACACTAAACCAAAATAAACAAGCCTAAAAAAGCCAAATGATACAAAAGCCCACATGCCCAAATAATAAATCCTTCCTTGAAGACTAAAGAGTAAGCATTGCAACACAGAGCTGGCAAGAGAGAAACATGATGGATGACACGTGGAAAGTCGAAGAAGTTGGAGTCTCTGATCACCGGCTGACAAACGTAGC
Source organism: Camelina hispida (assembly GCA_023657505.1). NCBI lineage: Eukaryota > Viridiplantae > Streptophyta > Magnoliopsida > Brassicales > Brassicaceae > Camelina > Camelina hispida. The sequence goes on along the minus strand of CP094634.1, from coordinate 29,072,843 downwards.
ACCGAAAAACTTCAATTCCAACCAAAATTGCACAAGGAAATTTCGATCTACGTCCAAAGAAAAAGGCAAATTCCAATTTGCTGAGAGTATGACTCCACCTTTAGCAATTCTTCTTCATCTTCGTCTTAAATCAACAACTTTTTGATCTTCAAGAAATTAGATATACATCATAAACCGGAGAAATAGTAGTGGAAACTCGCCGAAAAGATGATCGGTGAGAGACCACATGAAAGCCATCGACGATGAGGAAGCCATTGTAGGCAGACACAAAGCCGGACACCATCACATAAAAAGCCAACGTATATCAAAGCCATAAGCTGGACATCATTTGTAACACCCGCAAACCAATTTCTAGTAAATTGGTGGGGGTGTCGATCGACACCACAGGAGGTGTCGATCAACACTGTTTGTTTCTGGTTCGGCCAGTTCAATTTATTTATCGATTTGGACCGGTTTGGTTTAGGCAAAACTATTAGACCGAGATATTTAAGTGTTTGGTCGACCAGAAGGGTTTTAGGAAGTCTTTCTTGTCGCCATTTATCATTTTTGAGAGAAAAAGGAAGAAAAAGAGAGTTCTGGAGTTTTTGGTGAGATTGGTGAGATTCCTTGCTGTTTCTTGAGAGATCCAAGGCTGGGAAGGAGTTAGAAGCTTGCTAGGATGGTTGGATTCGTCTTTGTTGGTCAGAAACTTCCTGCAAAGAGGTGTGTGCAGGACCATGGCTAATCTAAGCCTTTGATTCCCTTGTTCTTGCTTGTTTGTTGCTTGTTTGTGTGTTTTTCTTGCTGGGATTGGTTGATACAGGTTCCTACGGATGTATAAGGCTTGGGTTTCGAGTATTGGACGATTTGGAGGTGATTTGGGAATGAGATTTGACTCTCGACTTCGCGCGGATCGCAGTTGCAGAACGAGTGTCGATCGACACCACTTGGTGTCGACCGACACCAGCAAGTTGGGCATCGATCGACACTATTGGGTAGTGTCGGTCGACACTTGGCTGGTGTCGGTCGACACCTCCCTTCCAGCGAGACGATGTTTGATTTCCTGGTTTGTGTGTTTTGTTTGATGCTTGTTTCAAACTTTGGAACCATTGTTGCTTGTGTGTATAGCCCAGTAGATGGGAGGATTGCCTCACTGAGTGTTTATCAAATACTCATGCATCTCAATATGTGTTTGTGGTCCAGGTAAAGGAAACGTGTGATCGTGGAATTAAGGCGATGAAGAGGATGATGTTCTAGTGGTTCACTTGGTTGTCTGGCTTCTGTTAGGTTGCTAGAGTTGAGTCCTAGAACATTGTTTAGGATTGCTGGTTATTTGATTTATGCTGTTTGGATCATTAGTTTGTGATTGGAATTAATACTGATTATTATTTTATTGGTTATTGGTTTATTGGATATTTATTGGTTTGTTATTCCGCTGTTGATTGTGAATGTGGTTAGGTAGCTAGTGGGTATGAGACCACTAGTTGTAGTTTATTTATATATATATATATATATATATATATATTATTTATTATTAAAAAAAAAAGGTCGGTTGTTTCATTTTGGTATTAGAGCCCTTAGGGTTCTAGGTTTGGGTTCACTAGGTTTCTGTTGTGATGTTTGGGATTGCATGTCTTGATTGATTATGTGAGTTAGTCAATTGTGTGTGGCATGGAGTCCTAGAACATCCTCTTCGAGCCAACTGTGTGATTCCATGGTGAGTTTATGTTTCTGTGTATAATAGAAATTGTTTGCTTAGTCTTTTGTTCATGGTAGTGCAGATGACTAGAGAGGATGCTGTGGCTGGTCGAGGTCGTGGACGCGGACGTGGTCGTGGATGCGGACGTGGTCGTGGTAGGGGCAGAGTCCCAGTGGTTAGTGAGACCGAGGACCAGAGTGTGACAGCTGAGGGTGTTGGCGAGTCGCAGGGTGTTCCAGGGGATTCCGTGAGTGTGGCAGGAGGGGGCGGTGTTGATGCTCTAGTGGCCGGTGATGCTAGGGTCCCGGGTGTGGGAGCCCCAGCGGGTGGAGTAGCCCTGGGCATTCGGATTTTCGGATCGGATCGGATCGGATTATTCGGATTTCGGATTATTCGGTTTGGGAGATATAAAATCCGATTAGGATCCGACTACTTTCTGCTCAAACGCTTCAAGCCTTTTACTAGAAGCTCTAACATATTGAACACCATTCCGAATAGCCTCCACATTATCCTTAAGCTCAAGTAAACCATCTTTCGCAATTAGATTAATTATGTGAGCACAGCAACGTAAATGCAGGAACTTACCACCTAACACCATTGCATCATTTCCTACTAAGCTGAATGCTTCCTTAAACTTCTTCATAGCATTAGTGTTGGCAGTTGCATTGTCAACAGTGACTGTGAAGATCTTCTTTATCCCCCATTCAGCCAAACAGTCAAGAAGAACAGAACTTATGGTTGACCCTGTATGGTCAGAGACATGCTTGAATCCAATTATCATCTTGCGTAGGCGCCAACTTGCATCAATAAAATGTGCTGTGATGACCATGTAGCTAGCTCCAGTTGTAGGTGCAACCCATATATCTGTTGTTAGAGAAACCCTTTGCTTATTAGCACCAATAGCCTCCATCATTTCTGCTTTCTTCTTCACGTAAGCCTCCACAATATCTCTAGTTGCAGTTCTCCGAGAGTGAGGTTTGTAGAGTTTAACCTTATTGCAGAAGTTTTTCCAAGCCAAACTTTCAATAAATGAAAGTGGCAATTCACCGAGAACCAACATCTCATTAGAAGCTTCTCTAAACACATTCTCAGTAACTCTGGCCAACTGCAAACCGTTATCATCACTAGGATTGAGAACATTTTGAATCTCACTTCTGCTTTCCTTCCATGCCTTGTATTGCTTGCAGATGAGGAGATGATTTTTCAGACAAGAAGTTCCATTAGATGTCGCACAACCCATATTGATAGTACAATAGTGACAGCGACATCTATCTTTTCCCGGGATTCTTGTGAAATGAGCCCATACCCATGACCTTTGTGTTACCCTTGCTGCCTTCGTCTTCTTTATCTTTGCCTTAGGAACTGAACCATCTGCTTGCTTTTTCCTTTTGGACCCAGTTCCATGACTGCTTGTGTGACCAGCTTCCAGAGACTCTACTTCTTCTCCATCCTTTTCATTTGATAAGCCCCATTTCGTATATACAAGAAGGAAGAAGAGTGAAGAAACAACACGTGCGACTTGAAGAAGCACGTGCAGAAGAAGAAGATCAATTACATATAGTTTCGATTCATTCTGTTTTAGATCTTTATGCATTGTTTGTTAGAGAAAGTGACGTGTGTGTTGCTTGAGAACTGAGTTGATGAATCGGTGATGTGCTGGTGACTCGTTCTGTTACAACGGTGTATCGGAGAGTGATAGTAATAAAGTTTGCGTACTTTCTTCTATCAATTGGTGCGTTTGTGATCTAGATCGGAGCTATCGCGAAGTTTGGGGATTCTGAATTTGAGGATTTTGGCGAAATTGAAATGGGAATGGAGAAATCGTTAACACCGATTAAGGAATCCGCGACGGCGGAGCAAGTGGAAGCGTCGGCGATGGAGTGCTATAAGAGATTGGCTGATATGGCGTCGATGGTCCGTCGTGCGGAGTCGCGATTGGATTCAAGAATCGATACGCACGATCAACAATTCGCGGAGATTAAGCAGCGATTGGACTTTCTGATAAGCAACCTCCCTGGGAAAGCTACGGTGCACGAGATGGGTGGCACGAGTCAAGTTACGACGTCGGGATCGCAGGATCATACCAATCAGGTACCACGCTCTATCTTGGAACCTTGCCGTAGTGATATTAGGCCGGGGATTAGAGAAAATCTTCTCCGAAATGTAGAGATGGCTGTGTTTGACGGTGAAGGAACCTATGGTTGGATCGCAACCGTGGAGAGATTTTTCAGAACTGGTGGTTACTCTGAGGCTGAGAAATTGGCACTAGTAGCAGTGAGTTTACGCGGGGAAGCTCTGAGTTGGTATAATTGGGAGATGAACAGAAGAGATTTTGCAAATTGGGACCAGTTTAAAAAGAGTTTGTTACTACGCTTTGGTAATTTGAAGTTGCGAGGTCCAAGCCAGAGCCTCTTTTGCATCAAGCAGACAGGTTCCATCGCAGACTATGTCCAACGTTTTGAGGATTTATCATCTCAAGTTACGGGGTTAGATGATCAGAAGTTAGAAGGAATTTTTTTAAATGGATTAACCTTGGAGATGCAAGAGTTGGTGCATATGCAAAAACCAAGAGACTTACCAGAGATGATCGCAGAAGCCAGGGCAATGGAAACGAGTATCATACGCAGAGTAGTACAGAAGGAGTTGATGTTGTCTAATAAAGAAAATAAGGATCCACTGGGGGTTTCTCACACCAACAACTATCAACACAATAATACATGGAAGATGAAAGCTATAACAACGGATGCTAGTTATGCAAATGAAAAGCGAGTTGTTAGAGGGGATCAACGGCCACGGAAGCATAACACTAAGGAGGAATTAGATGAGAAGAGGAAGAAAGGCATTTGTTTCAAGTGCGACGGTCCATGGTCTACAGAACATAAGTGTCCTAACAAAGAACTCAGAATTTTAACGGTGTTTAATGGGTATGAGGTAGAGTTATTGGAGGGGAATGATGAACATCCGGAAATAACAGAACCAGTGGGAGAATGCATGTCGTTATCATTCAACTCGTTCAGGGGTTTGCCCTCTACAAATACTACCAAAGTACGAGGATCAGTGGGAAAGTCAGGAGTGATAATCATGCTGGACAGTGGAGCCACACACAATTTTATTTCTCCAGAAGCGGTGAAGAAGCTGAAACTTAAGTGCAGAGAGGATCCAAATTTGTCAGTCCTATTAGGATCAGGCATTACAGTTCAGGGCATTGGAGTGTGTGAACAAGTTACTTTTTCAGCACAAAACCTGGAATTCACAACAGACTTTGTGGTGTTAGAACTTGGACCGATTGACATCATATTAGGAGTGTATTGGTTACGCACCTTGGGAGATTGTCGCGTGAACTGGGAAAAGAATGAAATGTCATTCTTACATAAGGGTCAGATGGTTATGTTGAAGGGTGAACCTGATCTCTACTTGTCTAAAAGGTCTCTCAAATCACTTTCTAGTGGAGTTACTTTTAGTAAGAAAGGCGTACAGATGGAGCTGTGTAGTCAACAGTCGACTCAGTTGGTAGCACAACCTACGGATGTTCAAATTCAGTCAGTATTAGCCAAGTTTGACAAGGTGTTTGAGATCCCTACTGACTTACCACCAATACGTGGTAATGAGCATTCGATTAACTTGTTGGCGGGTAACAATGCAATCAGCGTAAGACCGTATCGATACCCTCACGCACAAAAAGAAATCATGGAGAAGATGGTTAAGGAGATGTTAGAGTCTGGAATAATAAGGCCAAGTCAAAGCCCTTTCTCGAGCCCAGTATTACTAGTGAAGAAGAAGGATAATAGTTGGAGGTTTTGTGTAGACTATAGAGCATTGAACCGTGTAACTGTTCCTGACAAGTTCCCTATTCCAATGATAGATCAGTTGCTGGATGAGCTTAATGGTGCAGTGATATTCTCAAAACTGGATCTGCGAGCTGGGTACCACCAAATAAGGATGAAGGAGACCGACGTACCAAAAACAGCTTTCAGAACACATGACGGCCATTATGAGTTCTTGGTAATGCCGTTTGGTTTAACAAACGCCCCAGCCACTTTTCAAGCTTTAATGAATACCTTGTTTCGACCCTACCTACGGAAGTTTATACTGGTCTTCTTTGATGATATTTTGGTGTACAGTACCAGTTTGAAGGAGCATTTGGAACACTTGTTGGTTGTTATGAGAATTTTAGAAGCTAATCAACTGTTTGCCAACAGAAAGAAGTGCTTATTTGGTCAACCACAAGTAGAATATCTGGGACACATAATTTCAAACAAAGGAGTGTCAACTGATCCAGCAAAGACACTAGCTATGACACAATGGCCTACACCTAAATCAGTGAAGGAGTTAAGAGGATTTTTGGGTCTTACTGGCTATTATAGAAGATTTATTAGGGGATATGGTGTTTTGGCAAGACCGCTAACTGATCTATTGAGAAAAGACAGTTTTGAGTGGACTTTAGACACACAAATGGCGTTTGATCAGTTGAAGAAAGCCATGTCTACTGCTCCGGTCTTGTCCCTCCCAGATTTCGAGGAAGTATTTGTAGTGGAAGCAGATGCATCAGGTTTCGGGTTAGGAGCTGTATTGATGCAGAAGAAGCAACCGATTGCTTACTTTAGCCACGGGTTGTCAGCCAAAGAACAGCTCAAGCCGGTTTACGAACGCGAGTTAATGGCGATTGTACTGTCTATACAAAAGTGGAAACACTATCTTTTTGGTAGACACTTTATGGTCCATACAGATCAGAAGAGCCTTAAGTTCCTTTTGGATCAGCGAGAGGTAACAATGGACTATCAGAAATGGCTGGTTAAACTGCTGAATTACGACTTTGAGATCATCTACAAACCAGGCGTAGAGAACAAAGCTGCTGATGGGTTATCACGAATGGTTCAGGTGGAAGGAACCTTACAGTCCCATGTACTAATGGCATTCACGGTCCCTACTGTCTTACAAGTACAGGACATTTATGAAGAAATAGAGAAGGATACGCAGCTACAGGCCTTAATTCAATCTTGTCTACAAGGCCAATGTTCACAAAAGAAGTTGTCGGTTAGAGATGGGAGATTGTGGCGCAAGAACAGGCTTGTTATCCCTAAATCATCAAAGTATATTCAGTTGATTATGGAGGAATATCATAATAGTGTGATGGGAGGCCACTCGGGAGTTCTGAAAACAGTCAAGCGTATACAACAGTCGTTTCATTGGGAGGGTATGCTGAAAGATGTACAACGTTTTGTAGCAGAATGCGATATATGTCAGAGACACAAGTACTCTACCCTCTCTCCAGCAGGGTTGCTACAACCATTACCAGTACCACGACAAGTTTGGGAAGATATTACGATGGACTTTGTTGAAGGATTACCAACATCTCATGGGAAGAATGTCATATTGGTGATAGTGGACCGCCTGAGTAAATATGGCCATTTCATAGGTCTCAAGCATCCATTCACTGCATACGACGTTGCGAGAATTTTCATAGCTGAGGTGGTCAAGTTACATGGATATCCAGCCTCTATAATTTCAGATCGAGGCAATACATTCCTGAGTGCATTTTGGAAAGAGTGTTTTAAGCTGGCTGGAACCAAATTGAAGTATAGCACCGCTTTTCACCCCCAAACTGACGGTCAGACTGAGGTACTCAACCGATGCCTTGAAACTTATCTTCGATGCTTTGCGTCTGCACATCCGAAGACTTGGCAACAGTTTTTACCTTGGGCTGAACTATGGTATAACACTTCTTATCATACCTCCCTGAAGACGACCCCTTTTAGAGTGTTATACGGTCGTGATCCTCCAGCTATCATGCGTTTTGAAGAAAACTCAACTAAAGTGTCGGAGTTAGAGACAATGATGAAAGAGAGAGATCGTATGTTGGCGCAGATTAAGGACCATTTGATTCACGCTCAACAACTTATGAAGAACAATGCAGATAAACATCGAAGGGATGTAGAACATGAAGTTGGTAGTTGGGTTTTCTTGAAGTTACGGCCGTATAGGCAGCAGTCGGTGGCTAAACGAGCGTGTCAGAAGTTGGCAGCAAAATATTTTGGGCCGTTTGAAGTTATGGAGCGTATTGGTAAAGCAGCTTACCGCTTGAAGTTACCTGACGGATCCAAAATCCACCCGGTGTTTCATGTTTCTCAGATTAAACGAGTGTTGGGAGAACAGAAGCAAGTTATTCCGTTGCCTGATATGTTTAATGAAGATAGCGAGTTGATCATCGAACCAGAAAGCTTGTTAGAGACTCGGTACAATGATGAAGGTGTGTTGGAAGTGTTGGTGCATTGGAAGGGTCTTCCGGATCATGAAAACACTTGGGAGAACGCGAAGGAAGTACAGAGACAATTTCCAGATGTAGCGCTTGAGGACAAGCTTCGTTTCGAAGGGGGGGGTATTGATAAGCCCCATTTCGTATATACAAGAAGGAAGAAGAGTGAAGAAACAACACGTGCGACTTGAAGAAGCACGTGCAGAAGAAGAAGATCAATTACATATAGTTTCGATTCATTCTGTTTTAGATCTTTATGCATTGTTTGTTAGAGAAAGTGACGTGTGTGTTGCTTGAGAACTGAGTTGATGAATCGGTGATGTGCCGGTGACTCGTTCTGTTACAACGGTGTATCGGAGAGTGATAGTAATAAAGTTTGCGTACTTTCTTCTATCATCATTCTCATCATTTCCGGGTTGATGTGAGCAAGAATCCATCTGTAACATTCATTAGCAGGGACAAATTAGTTAGTATAACACTCTAATACACGGAGCATAGAACACAACACACACAGAAAAACAATTATACAGAGACACACACATTACATTAGACAACACACAATGATACAACAATGAACAAAACTAAAAAAATACAAACGGAAACAAACAGAGACACACACATTAGACAACACACAACACAACAATGAACAAAATTAAAGAAAGACAAACGGAAACAAACAGATACACACACATTATTTAGACAACACACAATGACACAACAATGAACAAAACTAAACAAAGACAAACGGAGCTTATACAACAAAATTAATACCAAAACAAAACTCGAGAAAAAACAGAGAGAGACTCTAATACTATATGGGTTCAATAACCTAAGACTCTAAAACATACAAATAGCTCAATAACTCAATAACTCATCATCAACATCAACATTCAATAACCTAAGATCAAATATTCAACATTCAAAAGCTATTGGGTTTACAATCTACAGATCTACACAAGAAAACAACAGTTACAACACTTAGAACAAAAAATATAGACAACGGTTCTATATCTAATTAAACAGAGCTTGAAGAGAGAAACCATAAACAGAGCTTAAAGAGAGAAACCATAAACAGAGCTCAGTTTTAAGTCTTAACAATGAACTAATTAAACAAAGCTCAAAGAGAAAATTACAACTGAGATTTTGAGAAGAGATCTCACCTGCGACTGATTCTTTGAAGCGGCTGACAGAGGAGAAGCTAGGGTTTCCAGTTTAACAATTGGGGGTTTGGGAATCAATATAAAGCAAAGGATACTAGGGTTGAGAGTCTCTGAGACCAGCGTTGAGTCGGCAAAAAAGTTGTGTGTCGAGAAGTGAGAGTGGGACAAAAGAGGTTTGGGAGAAGAAAGTACAGAGTTGTATGTATGTACTGAATGTATAGGTGTGTTTCGGTTTAGCGGATAACCGATCGGATTTCGGTTCGGATCGGTTTCAATCCGAAAACCGAATCACAATTGACATAAAATCCGATCGGGTTTTACAAGGAATCCGAAACCGATTCAATTCGGTTTTTTCGGATCGGTTCGGATCGGTTTACTCGGATCCGGATTATATGCCCAGGGCTAGGGTGGAGTCCCTGGTACTGACGTTGCGGCTATGCTAGCAAAGGTGTTAGCGCGGTTACCACCAGTGGTACCGGCTCAGGCTCAAGTAGTGCCACCAGTGGTGGCGGAGGAGCGGCAGCCAGTGGTTTCGGATGTGGGAGCACATGGACGTTATTTGTCTATGCTCAAGGAGATGAAGGGTCTGTTCACTGAGAGGTTTTCGGGTGGTACAGATCCTACAGTTGCGGATGCGTGGAGGACGAGTGTGGAACGTAACTTCCATACTCTAGGATGTCCTGAGGAGTTTTAGGTGGACATAGGGGTCTACTATTTGAGTGGTGATGCTGAGTTGTGGTGGAGATCAGTGGCTGCTAGGAGAGTGCAGCGGGAGATGACTTTGGCTGACTTCATCTTGGAGTTCAACCACAAGTATTTTCCAAGAGAGGCATTGAATCGGTTGGAGGTGCAGTTCCTTCAGTTGTCTCAGGGGACACGGTCAGTGCGGGAGCTGGACTTGGAGTTCAGTCGACTTCTTTGTTATGGGGGTCGGGCCATGGAGTCTGAGGAGGCTCAGATCAGGAGGTTTTTGAGGGCTCTACGTGATGATTTGAGAGTTCACTGTAGAGGGCGGAGTTAAGCTACACGTACAGAGCTGGTTGAGACTGCAGCAGAGATTGAGGAGGATATCCTGGCACAGTCAGTGGCGGTAGCTCCAGCAGTTCAGCCTAGTAAGGCTCAGCAGCAGGGTGGTTCTAGCAGGGGTGGTAGGCCTGCACAGGGAACCAAGAGGAGGTGGGATGCTACGCAGAAGCCGAGTGGTGCGAGTTGCTTTGGTTGTGGGAGCAAGGATCACAGGGTTGCTAGTTGTCCCAAGAGGAGTGCTCCGACGGCAGGGCCTCGGGTATGTTATCATTGTAGGGAGACAGGGCACATTAGGCCTTTTTGTCCCAAGTTGCAGCCGGCAGCAGGGGCAGCGTTGCAGCAGGTGCAGCCTGGAGGTCAGCAGGTGGCACGGATTGAGCAGGCGCCACAGGTTTACACGACAGCAGAGACTGGTGGAACCCGTGCCGGGGCGATCACAGGTATATCTTCTGGTACTTAAACTTTGTGGATTTTAGTAGGTTCAGATTGTATATGTTTCATGTGATAAAGTGTTAGGTTCTCAACACATGAGGTTTGTGTAGGGACCTTGTTGGTGGGCGGGTTTAAGTCCCATGTTATGTTTGATTCTGGAGCTTCTCATAGCTTCATTACTCCGGAGTGTGCAGAGTGTGAGGGGATCAGCGCGGATCCTGGAGAGCGTTCAGGAGTTGTCAGAGTTGCGGGAGGCGAGTTCCTGAGAGTGATTGGGCGAGCTAGAGGAATTGATATTCAGATCACAGGAGAGTCGTGGCCAGCGGATTTGCTTATCAGTCCAGTGGAGTTATATGATGTTATTCTCGGGATGGATTGGTTGCATCGGCATAAGGTGCATTTGGATTGCCATCGGGGTAGAGTGGAGTTTGAGCATCCAGGAGGGAAGTTGGTGTTTCAGGGTATTAGACCGACTTTGGGGAGTCTCGTGATCTCAGCCATTCAGGCTGGGAAGATGATCGAGAAGGGCCGTGAGGCTATCTGGTTACTATATCTATGCCAGAGTCAGTGGGGAAGTCTACGGTTAGCGGCATTCCGGTAGTGGAGGAGTTTGAGGATGTGTTTCAGTCTTTGCAGGGATTACCACCATCTCGGTCGGATCCTTTTACCATTGAACTAGAACCGGGGACGATGCCGTTATCCAAGGCTCTTTACAGGATGGCTCCAGCAGAGATGGCAGAGCTGAAGAAGCAGCAAGAGGATTTGTTGAGTAAGGGATTCATCCGTCCTAGTGTATCACCATGGGGAGCGCCGGTGTTGTTTGTCAAGAAGAAGGATGGGAGTTTCAGGTTGTGCATTGATTATCGGGGTTCAAACCGGGTCACTGTAAAGAACAAGTACCCTCTTCCTAGGATCGATGAGTTGTTGGATCAGTTGAGGGGTGCTACTTGGTTCTCCAAGGTAGATCTGGCGTTGGGTTATCATCAGATACCGATAGATGAGACAGATGTGAGGAAGACTGATTTCAGGACGAGGTATGGGCATTATGAGTTTGTGGTGATGCCTTTCGGGTTGACTAACGCGCCAGCAGCGTTTATGAGATTGATGAACATCGTGTTTCAGGAGTTTCTGGATGTGTCTGTCATCATTTTCATCGACGATATCCTGGTTTATTCTAAGAGTCTTGAGGAGCATGCAGTGCATTTGAGGGCAGTTATGGAGAAGTTGTTTGCCAAGTTGAGCAAGTGTAGTTTTTGGCAGCGTGAGATGGGCTTTCTGGGTCACATTGTTTCTGCAGAGGGGGTTTCTGTAGATCCAGAGAAGATTCAGGCTATCAGAGATTGGTCTAGACCGCAGAATGCCACAAAGATCAGGAGTTTCCTTGGATTGGCAGGATACTACATGAGATTTGTGCAGGGGTTTGCGAGCAGAGCACGTCCTATGACTAAGTTGACAGGGAAGGATGTTCCTTTTGTTTGGTCAGAAGAGTGTGAGGAAGGCTTTGCAAGCCTGAAGGAGATGTTGACTACTGCGCCAGTGTTGGCTTTGCCTGAGCAGGGGGAACCCTATGTGGTTTATACAGATGCATCTAGAGTTGGTTTGGGGTGTGTTCTGATGCAGCAAGGGAAGGTGATTGCCTACACTTTGCGGCAGTTGCAGGTGCATGAAGGCAACTATCCTACTCATGATTTGGAGATGGGTGTTGTAGTTTTCGCTCTGAAGATTTGGAGATCTTATCTTTATGGTGCGAAGGTACAAGTGTTTACAGATCATAAGAGCCTAATGTATATATTCACTCAGCCTGAGTTGAATTTGAGGCAGAGGCGGTGGATGGAGCTTGTGGTAGATTATGATTTGGAGATAGCCTATCACCCTGGTAAGGCTAACACGGTTGCATATGCTCTGAGTCGTAAGAGGGTAGCTTCGGCTCAGGAGCAGGAGATGGGGTCTCTGGTAGGAGAGATCAGTGCTTTGAGCTTGTGTGCTGTTTCACAGGAACCGTTGGGTTTGGAAGCAGTTGATAGAGCAGATCTTCTGAGTAGGGTGCGGTTGGCTCAGAGAAGGATTTGGGGCTGGTGAATGCCTCTAAGGATGTGGATTCAGAGTATCAAGTCTCAGATAATGGTACTATCTTGGTGCACGGTCGGGTTTGTGTGCCCAAGGATGAGGAGTTGAGGCAGGAGATTCTAAGAGAGGCTCATGCGAGCAAGTTGTCTATTCATCCAGGAGCGACTAAGATGTACCGTGATCTCAAGAAGTACTATCATTGGGTCGGGATGAAGAAGTATGTGGCTAGTTGGATTTCGAGGTGCGATGTGTGTCAGCTAGTAAAGTCTGAGCATCAGGTTCCTGGCGGTTTACTGAAGAGTTTACCCATTCCTGAGTGGAAGTGAGATATGATCACCATGGATTTTGTGGTAGGATTGCCAGTGTCACGGACTTTTGATGCTATTTGGGTCATCGTGGACCGGTTGAATAAGTCAGCACATTTTCTGGCCATTAAGAAGACTGATGGAGCAGCAGTCTTGGCTAAGAACTATGTGAGAGAGATAGTCAGATTGCATGGGATGCCAGCGAGCATTGTGTCTGATAGGGATTCTAAGTTCATTTCGGTGTCCTGGAAGGCATTTCAGGCAGAGATGGGCACTAAGGTGCATATGAGTACAGCTTATCATCCCCAGACAGATGGACAGTCTGAGAGGACGATCCAGACGCTAGAGGATTTGCTGAGGATGTGTGTGTTGGATTGGGGTGGCCATTGGGCAGATCACCTGAACCTGGTAGAGTTTGCTTACAACAACAGATATCAGGCGAGTATTAAGATAGCTCCTTATGAGGCTTTGCATGGGAGACCATGTCGTACACCATTATGCTGGACTCAGGTGGGGGAGAGGAGCATGTTTGGTGCTAGTTTTGTTCAGGAGACCTCAGAGAATTCGGGTTCTCAAGCTGAACATGAAGGAGACTCAAGATAGGCAGAGGAGTTATACCGATAGGAGGAGGAGAGATCTTGAGTGTACCTCAAGATGGCCATGTTGCGGGGTCCGAACAGGTCATTGTCAGAGACTAAGTTGAGTCCGAGGTATATGGGTCCATTCAGAGTGATTGAGCGGGTTGGACCAGTGGCATATAAACTGGAGTTACCCGAGGTTATGCGTGCATTCCATAAGGTTTTCCATGTGTATATGTTGCGGAAGTGTCTCCGTGAGGGTGAGCGAGTGTTGGCTAAGATTCCTGAGGATCTTCAGCCTAACATGACTTTGGAGGCGAGACTAGTGAGGGTTCTCGAGAGGAGGATCAAGGAACTTCGGAAGAAGAAGATTCCTTTGATGAGAGTCCTGTGGGACTGTGATGGTGTTGAGGAGCATACTTGGGAGCCTGAGGCAAAGATGATAGCAAGGTTCAAGAAGTGGTATGAGAAGCAAGCCGCAACTTGAGCTTGTTTAGCCTGGTTCCATCTGTAATCCGTGGCTGGAGCGGGAATTGAGTATTCCAGCCCACCTCAGACGTGTTCAGAATCGTTTGCTCGCGACTCTTGGGGGACTTTGGTTCTCCTAGTACTGCCATATTTGGAGACTTTGTGACTTGGGAGTATGGTTGGTATATCGACTTCGGACGACGGTCCGGAGGCACGCTGTAGGGTGACGGCCCGAGAGACGAGTTGGATTTTTTCTTATATATTATGGCATACGGGTTTAGGCCCGATGAGGAGCCAACATTTGGCATGCAGACTTAGGTCTGATGAGGAGCCAATAAAACTCAAGATTTAGGCCTACGAGTAAAGGAAAGTCCAAAAGTCGAGAGCAAATAACGCTTGGAGCGCGAGTCTATCGCCTAGAGGTGACCTTCTGTAGATCAGTCGGAGGAGTGCGGGCCGTGGAGACGGTTGCACGGGAGTCCTTGGCTGATGGTCATTCAAGATTCGAGGACGAATCTAGTTTGGTGGGGGAGAATTGTAACACCCGCAAACCAATTTCTGGTAAATTGGTGGGGGTGTCGATCGACACCACAGGAGGTGTCGATCAACACTGTTTGTTTCTGGTTCGGCCGGTTCGATTTAATTATCGATTTGGACCGGTTTGGTTTAGGAAAAACCATTAGACCAAGATATTTAATTGTTTGGTCGACCAGAAGGGTTTTGGAAAGTCTTTCTTGTCGCCGTTTATCGTTTTTGAGAGAAAAAGGAAGAAAAAGAGAGTTCTGGAGTTTTTGGTGAGATTGGTGAGATTCCTTGCTGTTTCTTGAGAGATCCAAGGCTGGGAAGGAGTTAGAAGCTTGCTAGGAAGGTTGGATTCGTCTTTGTTGGTCAGAAACTTCCTGCAAAGAGTGAGTGCATGACCATGGCTAATCTAAGCCTTTGATTCCTTTGTTCTTGCTTGTTTGTTGCTTGTTTGTGTGTTTTTCTTGCTGGGATTGGTTGATACAGGTTCCTATGGATGTATAAGGCTTGGGTTTCGAGTATTGGACGATTTGGAGGTGATTTGGGAGTGAGATTCGGCTCTCAACTTCGTGCGGATCGCAGTTGCAGAAGGAGTGTCGATCGACACCACTTGGTGTTGGTCGACACCAGCAAGTTGGGCATCGATCGACACTGTTGGGTAGTGTCGGTCGACACCAAGGCCAGTGTCGGTCGACACTTGGCTGGTGTCGGTCAGCGAGACGATGTTTGATTTTCTGGTTTGTGTGTTTTGTTATATGCAACTTTGGAATCAGTAGATGGGAGGATTGCCTCATTAGTGTTTATCAAATACTCATGCATCTCAATATGTGTTTGTGGTGCAGGTAAAGGCAAAGTGTGATCGTGGAATCAAGGCGATGAAGAGGAGGATGTTCTAGTGGTTCGCTTGGTTGTCTGGCTTCTGTTAGGTTGCTAGAGTTGAGTCCTAGAACATTGTTTTGGATTGCTGGTTATTTGATTTATACTGTTTGGATCATTAGTTTGTGATTGGAATTAATACTGATTATTATTTTATTGGTTATTGGTTTATTGGATATTTATTGGTTTGTTATTCTGCTGTTGATTGTGAACGTGGTTAGGTGGCTAGTGGGTATGAGACCACTAGTTGTAGTTTATTTATATATATATTATTTATTATTTATTATTAAAAAAAAAGGTCGGTCGTTTCATCATTGCAGAAAGTTAACACACATGTCGGAGTCATAAGTCAAATATCATTGAATAGAAAGTCAGTGCATGTGGAAGCCAAATGCTGACCACCGTAGCTAAGAAAGCCAACAAAAGCCGTATAGATCATTTAAAGAAGCTTGTTTCTATTAAAAATTGAGAGGGTGAAGAGAGAGAAAAGCTCACAATTTCTCCTTTTAATTTAACTTAATTCTTGTAGCCACATAATGAAGAACTTAGGCTTCTATTGGTAACCATTAGAGGAACAAAAGAAAAATGAATAAAAAGAACAATGAGGAACGGAATAAACAATTTTTGAGGAATGAAAAGAAAAGATGCAGAGAAAGAACAAAATAATGACTGGTAACCAAATAATAACAATATTTTTTAAATTATATTAAATATTAAATAAATCAATCAATAAAAATACTAATACTACTTTTAATGTATACAAATAAATTTACTTTTAATTTTAAAATAAAATTTGTGAATTAAATTTTAGATACAACATATTAAATACTAATAGTTTATATTAAACTACAATAAATTTTAATTTAAAATATTCTTTAATTTTTATTTACGATATACATATCTTTTAAATTTATTTTACTATTCATACAATATCCAAATAAAGCTTTCAAATTAATTTGACATGAAATTTTGAATCAAATAATTTTTCTGCCAATATACTGTGAAAAATATGAATATTATGGTATTATAAAATTAAAATATTATTAATAAATATAATTTTTATTTATTTTAAAATAAAAAATGAATTTTAATATTTTTTTTTCCATTTGTTCCTCATCAATTTTGGGGAGGAACATTTTTGGTCTAGTGTTCCTCATTTTATGAGGAATATAGAGGAATGATGAGGAAATACTAGTCTTTGTAAATGGTAAAAATTTTGAGGAATGAAGAAGAATATCATATTCTTCCTCGTTATTTTCCTAAATTTTTGTTATCAATTGGAGCCTTAATTAGACTTCGTTGATGTATTAATTTTATTACTGTGTTAGATTTATTTATTACATTATAATAAAATTATATTTTTGGACAAATTTCTCGTGTCATTGGAATAAATTTGGACCAATCAAATTAACATCTGTATTAGTGATATAGATCCAAAAGTAAACTAGTTTATAGGGCAGATGACATGTCGAGTACGTCAAAATAATTTTTCACTTTCAGTGTCAACTAGATTAAGACCCGTGCTAGAAAGCACGGATTGAAATTCATTTTGTTTATATTGTAATTTTTATATAAAATATAATATATGTAATCAAAAAAAAAATGGATAAAACATTATGCAATAAAATCATATGCTAAATATGATGGCTTGAAAAAGACACTTATTTTGTAAGTTTTATATTGTTAATGATTCTAGATAAGTACTCGTGTTATAACACTAGTTAAATTTTATTTTATAAAAAATTTTGTATATTTTATATTTTAAAATAAAATTTTAATATGTTGTATTAGTTTATGTATATGAAGTTATTTTAACAATGTATACTCTACATCATGATTTGAATGTCATTATAAGACATAATTTTGTAAACTTTGGTTTTTAAAAAGCGAGTTATTATATTATGAGTAATTTAATATATTGTTATACTTTTTGTTTTAATATACTTGGTTTCTTGAAATTCTTTCATATTAAGGTGACATATTATTGACATTGCTATAACAAATCAATTTAGAGTGTTTATAGTTTCTAACTTTTATATCAAGTTTCAAATATTTCAAAAATATTTCAAAATAAATTATTTAAAGTTTATTCTATTATATAAAATTATAAAATTCAACAAAAATAAGAAATTGAATTTAATTATTCTAATTTTGACCCGTTACTCAGTAAAATTTTTAATTTAATAGATATTATTTTTAAAGAATAATATTACTAAAACTTGAATATTTTATAGATTGAACAATTTATTTTTGTTTTAAAAAATTCAACTTATGGTATATCCGAAAACAAAACTATTTTTTAATTATAATAAATAATATGATAATTTATTTGTTTCACAAAATAGACTCAAGCGGTCTTAAGTCTATTACGGTGAAGTGAACACCTTAAGTCTCATCGCGTTTACTACAATAGTCAAGTTGTGGCTCATCCACTCCAAGCGGTCTGTTCACTTGAGCTTCATCATAGGTTTGAGGGATCCACTGATCTTCAATCTTGCCAAAGAAGGCCCGAAGTTCTTCTGGTAGAAGCTCAAGTGAACAGACCGCTTGGAGTGGATGAGCTACAACTTGACTATTGTAGTAAACGCGATGAGACTTAAGGCGTTCACTTCACCGTAACACGGGACGTGCAACCTCTTAGTCATCTAATGCGGTTACACTGTCCTCAGCTGTCTCGTCCTCATGTTCTGTTGCCTCGCGAGACTTAAGGCGTTCACTTTGTCGTAACCTCTTGGTCAGTGAATGCGGGTACACTATCCTCAGCTGTCTCGTCAGCTTCATGAGGTGCGTTACTGCCCGGAGAGTCAGAAGGTTCCGTAGGGATTGTTGGCTCTTTATCACCATTGGTCAAGGTAGACGTACTTTGATCACGTATCGGCTTTGGTGGAGGGTTGCCGAGGTGATCAAGAAGAAACCTCAAGCTGGACGCTCAGTCATTTGGTGAACTTGAAAGATCCTTTAAACTGTTCCAATCTTTCTTGTCGAAGTAGCCGGCGTTTTCCATGAACTTCACGTCCCGAGAGACAAATAAGCGACATGTGGTCGGCTCATAGCACTTATAGCCCTTTTGAGTTGTGGAGTAACCGATGAACATACACTTGGTGCTCTTAGCATCGAGTTTACTTCTTTGCTCTCCAGGTACTAATACAAAACAAACAAACCCAAACACGCGTAAGTGATCTAATGATGGTTTAATTTTGTTTAATACCTCGAATGGAGACAGGTCGTTTAAGACTTTTGTTGAAGTTCTAATAATTAGATAGCAGGCCGTCATGACCGCCTCACCCCAAAATCTCTTAATGACGTTTGTGTTGAACATCATCGACCTAGCAACCTCTATGAGGTGTCGATTCTTTCTCTCCGCCACACCATTTTGTTGGGGTGTGTATGGGCAGCTAGTTTGTTGTAGAATCCTATGTTTGGTAAGGTGTTCCTTGAACTTGTGACTTGTGTATTCTCCTCCATTATCTGACCTAAGTACCTTTATTTTAGCATTGAAGTGATTAGTAACATAATTTTGAAAGTTAACAAATGCATCAAACACTCTATCTTTAGAAGGTAACAAGGTGATCCATGTATATTTAGATTTTTCATCAATGAATGTCACAAAATACTTGTTATTTTCTCTAGATAAACATGGTGATGTCCATACATCTGAATGTACTAAATCAAAGCAATGCTAATAAATAGTGGTAGACTTAGGGAAAATAGACTTGCAATGTTTACCAAGAATACAAGACTCACAACTTGAGTTATCAAAAGAAACATTTGGCAACATTAAATTAAGAGCACGAGAATGGGGATGGCCTAGTCTAGCATGCCACATAGTATCCGAACTAACAACAAAACAAGACTTAAACAAAGTAGATAGACTTGGTGAGGTTTTCTCTAGGACATAGAGATCTCCTTTAGCATTTCCTCCTCCAAGAACCTTTCCAGTCTTAATATCCTGAAGATGAACACTATTAGGACCGAAGATGGTGTAACAGTTCAAGTCATTAGTGGTTCTCTTAACCGATAAGAGATTTGATGTAAATGTAGGTATAAAGAAAGCTTTTGAGGTTTTATCAAACAGTTTCAAGTTCCCTACTCCCTTTACTGGTATTCGATCTCCATTTGCTATAATAACACTTCCTAAAGCCGGTTTTATGTTGTCTAGCAAAATCGGGTTACTAATCATATGGTGAGAAGCACCTGAGTCAACAACAAGTGAACTACTTGGATTAGAGGCAAAGAAAGTGATACCAGAATTCTTGAGTGAGGCAATGGATCGAATGAGTGCTTCCAAGTCAGATTTCCTCACCACCTCACCATAGGATGCAGTCATAGCCGCCTCATCTCCTTGTTTCGACGACCCGATTCCTTTGTCGCTAGTTGCTTCCTTAGAAAAATTAGCCTTGAACTTGGCCGGCTTGAGATGAGGATGAAGTATCCAGCACTTGTCTTTCATGTGGCCCCACTTCTTGCAGTGGTCACATATCCACACCTTCCTATCTTCTTGCTTGTACACACCTTTGTTGGCTGTGACAAGTTCCCCCTTACCACTAAACAGATCAAGAGACTCTTGTTCCTTTTGGATCTGCGAACAAATGTCTTCAAAGGTAGGTAGCCTGTCGGATCTTAGGATGTGCTTCAAGAGATCATTGAAAGCTGGATTTAGAGTAAGTAGGAGACCAAAGATCTTGTCTTGCTCCTTCCATTCGTTCAACACCGCTGGATCCAACGAACTTGGTCGTAAAGTGTCAAGTTCTGACCAAATCGCTCAAAATTTCCCAAGATGTTTGGTAAATTCCAAATCCTCTTGAGTGAGACTGTTAATGGCTTTCTTGACTTCAAAGACTCTCGTTAAGTTCGAGACATTACCATACACATTCTTGAGTGTCTCCCACAGTTCTCTAACCGTCTCGCAGTATGAGTAGGCTTCAAGTGAGTTTTGGAGAACTGAGAGCACTACTTGGTCTTCTTGAAACCATTTCGCCTTCCTCTCAGCCTCCTCTTCTTCCACCTCGGAAGTGTCTTTCTCATCTCCTTTAGAGATCTCCTTTTGTGCGTAGTCTTTTTCGACATGGCTCCAAAGTCCTCGACCTCCCAGGGCAGTTCTTGTGGTTCGTGTCAACAGCAAGTAGTTAGTTCCCTTAAGAACAACTGGCGTAACAATCGGCTTAGAATTATCCATCGAGTAAAGCAAAGAGAAATCAAAGAAGAGTAAAGGATATAAATCTTAGTAAAACGAGAAGAATAGAAGAATAGAAGAAGAGAAGAATAGACTGATGAGATTAAGTTGTCAAGAATCGAAGAACATGCTCTGATACCATGTTAGAATTAGCGGAAGAGATTAAGAGTTTGAGTAGCCTAGAGAGATTTTAGTATGACAAACAAAGAGAATGTGTGAGAAGATAAGATTCCACTAGAATATCCTTTTACAACATATGTCTACAACTTTAAATAGGAGACTAAATTAGGGCAACCCCCTTTACAAGAATAGAAACATAGGATGTTGACATTTAGGAGAGAGAGAAGCGTTTCCCAAGTGGTGATAGTGACATCTCCAAAGTCAACTTGTGCACCCGTGACTCTCTTCTTCTCATCGTTCCCCAACGGCTAGATTAGTGTTCTAGAACACTTAATGGGCTTGATGGACCGAGCTTCTTCTCTTCTCTTGCCCTTATGTCTTAGATAGAGACCTCGGCCTTATCGTGAAACTGTACTGTACTGTACAGTCGAGTCTCGAGATGGTCCTTGATCAATATTGACAACGATTTGATATATCAAAACTGTTTCCTCCCAAACCCTAACGATTCTGCTCCTTCTCCTTTAATCTCCTTCACACAACAACAGGCTCTCTCCTCTCTCTCTCTCTTTCTTCCTCTCAACACAAGTATTGAATAACAACCACAACCAAATAGAGAGAAGAGGCGTCCATATCAATATAAATACATCACTTAGGAATTCCCAAAACCGGTTCTAAACTGGGTGAACTTAAACCAAACCGGGCAATTTCATGATTTCACATAAATAAATCGGTTCTTCCACTTTTCTTTGGGTCAAGGGCATTACAATTCTCCCCCTCTAACAAAAGATTCATCCTCAAATCTGACAACACTGTCCCTCCATCAAGGACCTCCGCGCAACCGTCACTATGGCCCGCACATTCCCCGACCAGACTGAACACCATCAGCCAAGGTTTTTTGTGCAACTGTCGCAACAACCCGCACATCCATATGACCCAACGGTCCACATAACCCTGACCCCACTAGTCAGCACAACCCAAAACATGAGATCAATCCCGACCTCCGAGGTCTACATCCAGTCACTATGCTCATAACCATGTTTTAGACATTGTTTGCTCTGTCACTCATACATTCTCAGGTTGCAACCCTCAAACTTTACCGCCTGCACTCTCAGACCGTCGTCCTCGAGCCATACCGTCTCACCCTTTGATCGTCACCCTCGAGATCTCGGTACCAGGAGAACTACTCATCCCCTCCGGGGAACTAATCATCCCCTAGGAGAACTAATCATCCTCTATGTGCATCGGTCGATGCAAGGTTGGTTTTCTGCGGTTTGACTTAAGTTAAACGCTGCGTTTTGGGTTAGGAAAACCCTTAACTCGAGTTTTTGTCTCATTCGACGAGTTTAGCCATTTCTAAGAGAAAAAAAAAAAGAGAGGAAAAGAGTTCTAAGTGTTCTTGGTGAGATTTTGGGAGTTTGAGGCTGTTCCTGTAGAGATCTGTAGCTGGGATCGTTGTAGGAGCTTCGTAGAAGTGTATTCTTGCTTGTTTGAGGTTCAAAATCGTCTTGGCAAAGGTAAGTGCATGACCATGGCTTATCTAAGCTGGAGATTTCTCTGATCTGCTTGTTTATGTGTTGTTGGCTTGTTAGAATGTTATTTGGGACGTTAGGAAGCTTTCTTGTGGCTTGGGATTGAGTTTTGTGGATGTAGGAACGAAGTTCCGGCGAGAAACTTCGGGGGAAAATGATGCTCGGTATGTGCATCGGTCGATGCACTTTGTGCGTCGGTCGATGCAAGTGCAAGGACGGCGCGTAAAACCTAGGGTTTTTCGTGCTATGTCGAGCATGTATTGTTAATTGTTGATTGTTGGTTGATGGTTAGAGATGTCTCTATTGCTTATGTGTATAGCCCAGTAGATGGGAGGATTGCCTTACTGAGTTTTTATAAAATACTCATGCATTGCAATTTGTGTTTGTGGTGCAGGTAAAGGTAAAGTGTGATCGTGGAATCAAGGCAATGAAGAGGAGGATGTTCTAATGGCTCGCTTGGTTGTCTGGCTTATGTTAGGTTGCTAGAGTTGAGTCCTAGAATGCTGTTTAGGATTGTCGGTTCTCTGGTTTATGTTGATTAGATCATTAGTTTATGATTAGAATTAATACTAGTTATTATTTTATTAGTTATTGGATTATTGGATATTTATTGGTATTGTCTTTTCCGCTGTTTGGTGTGTTTGTGGTTATGTGGCTAGTGGGTATGGAACCACTAGCTGTAGAGTATTTATTTATTTATTATTATTATTTATTATTATTATTTATTATTATTATTTATTATTATTTAAAAAAACGGGTCGGGTCGTTTCAAAGTATAATAATAATTAACAAATTAATATGTTAAGTTAGATATCAAAAGATTTTATTTGATGAATAATTTAAGAGAATTTGTTAAAAATGCCCCTTTTGATATACCCTTTTTCAAAAATACCCTCTTTTCTGGTCATTTTTATTTATACCCTCTTTTAATTTTTAATGACCATTTTACCCTTAGATGAAAATTATTTTATTCAATAAAAAGAAAAACAAAATTTTCCCGCCAAAAAATTTCCGACATATTTTCCCGCCAAAAATTTTTCGAAAAAATTTTCCCGCCAAAAATTTTTTTGTCAAAAAAATTTTGATAAAAAATTTCGAAAAAAAATTTTCCCGCCAAAATTTTTTCCGCCAAAAAAATTTACAAGGTTTTTAAAAGGTTTTATAAGGTTTCTACCTTATAAAAGCCTTATAAACACCTTGTAAAGGCTTTTACAAGATTTTTTAAAGAGTTTTAAAAGGTTTTTTAAACAACTTGTAAACGCTTTTACAAGATTTTTAAAAGGTTTTTAAAAGGTTTTAAAAGGTTTTTAAAAGGTTTTTAAAAGGTTTTCAAATGGTTTTAAAAGGATTTTTAAAAGGTTTTTAAACACCTTCTAAACGCTTTTACAATGTTTTTAAAAACCTTGTAAAAATTTTTATAAGATTTTTAAAAGGGTTTTAAAAGGTTTTTAAACACCTTGTAAATGCTTTTAAAAAGTTTTTAAAAGCGTTTACAAGGTGTTTTAAAACCTTTTAAAGCATTTACAAGCTTTTTAAAAGCATTTACAAGGTTTTTAAAAGCGTTTACAATATGTTTAAAAACCTTGTAAATGCTTTTAAAAGTTTTTTAAAAGCATTTACAAGGTTTTTAAAAGCTATAAATTTCAATATTTTTGGCGGGAAAATTTTTCGATTTTGGCGGGAAATTTTTTTTTTTGGCGGGAAAAAATAATTTTTTCGGGAAAAATTTTCGATTTTGGCGGGAAAACAAATTTTGGCGGGAAATTTTTTTGGCGGAAAAATATTTTCGATTTTGATGACTGTACATTCTTGCTGTCACTCAAAAAAGGGTAATTTAGTCATTTTGTATATAAAGAGGGGTAGTTTTAAAAATGGTCAACATGAAAGGGTATTTTTAAAAAGAGATATGGAAAAAGGGGCATTTTTGAGAATGCCCCATAATTTAATAAAGAAAATTAATATGGTAAGTTAGATGATATCAAATGATTCTTTAGAATATTCTTTTTAAGATTTTTGGAAACAACGTGCTCTAGTAATAAAATTTTCCGAACATAAATTAAGGTTGCACCCACTATTTAACTTGTAACTAATTAATTTATTAATTAATCTATAACCTATTTGTAACCAACTTATTAAAATTATATAGCCTATAAAAAAATGTTGTGGAGACAATTTTGGGTTACAAAGGAAATAAAATTACAAAATCAAAATGAATGTTACATTTGCGGAGACAATTTCTCCTACCCTTGTAACAAAAGGTACTCAACATGTGAAAGTAACCGGCTCATGTAAAAAACATTGATTTGAATTTTCATATTTAAACATTGGGGTTATCGTTAGACCTTATTGGTATTTTGGGTTACACTATTTTATCGCGTTTTAAACCATGTCGGTGACACTTTTTACTCTTTGGGTAATTTGACTCCATTTATTAAAAAGTTAACACCTAACTAGAAAAAAATAGTATATATGCGAAGTGCGTATTTGAACATTTGGTTTCTGAAAAACTAACTATTCAAGTTGAAGTTTTGTTGATTGATCTTAAATAGTACTTAGTTACGTAGCCTAATGATGAGTTGTTTGACTTTGTTACATTCACTGTGTTACCATTATTTTCGTCATATGCTGAAGGTAAAAATATATGTTGAAGGTAGGCTCGAGACTACAACTACAAGTGACCAGATTGTACAAAGCCTTGAAAAAACACATTTAAATTTGAAATCAAGTTAGGCAATTATGATGAAAGAGGTGGGGGGCAAGAGTGCATTTTTACCCACGAAATAATGATTTTGGCTTTTTTCTTGTCAACTAGATTGATGTAATTTATAGTTTTATACTAACTAAATAAATATGGGTTTTGTATATGGCCTCCTTGCGAGAACAAAACAATTTGGAGTACAAATATTTATACAAATTTACTACAACTAATTGCATGTTATATCATTTAATTAAAGGCATGGTCATTTCTCTATTTTATATCTTTGTCTGTTTTTGAAACAAAACCTTCCTCAAATAATGACCAGGAAAAGATGCAATTTCACTTTGTTCCACCCGACAGGCTAAAATTTCACTTTATTTGTATTTACATAATGAAATTTTAATCCCCCAGATTTTTCGTACTTTGCTCGAATCGATGTAATTATTAATTTTGTATAAATCGGTTTCATCTTTCAGAGACAAGCTTGCCTAGCTAGTGATCATTATTTGCTTTCATAATTTTTAGCATACATATTAGACTTCAGTAATTTATGACCTTATTACTTTATTTTTTAACCTTTCTACTTAAGGAATTCGAAAATTTTGTAACTTAACTCGATTTCTTCTTTTGATCTTGTTCACGAAACATGATGAAGTTTCTATCTGATACTGTTAAAATTCTTTTTCTTTTTTAAATCCCGTTAAATTAAACTTATATCGTGTCGGTAACAGTTGGAAATTATCTCCGAAACTATGTGTACGTCATTGTGATTATTGATTAGGCCTAATTAACATATACAGTATTAACAAGCAAGCTAACTATCACTATTATACTATATAATAGTAAGTAGGATTTAATGAAAGTGTATAAATAATCATATCAAATTTTGGAGTTTTCAATTGGGCGTGGTTGAGAATTAGTTTTCTAAGTAAATAAATAAAGCACACCTCAGACGACCATTTTGATTATATAAAGAGACCATTTTCCATGCAAAAACACAAACCATATCTTCTAAAACATCTTCTCTATTGAAGAAGTAATTAGTCACCTGTGAGACATTTCGGTAAAAGCAATGGCAACTCCGGCATGGAGTCATGCCGGCCCGACTCATTTGGTAGTTGCTGTTATGGCATTATTTGTGGGTTTGACCTTGGCAACAGAACCTTATTACTACAGTTCTCCTCCACCACCTTATGTATACAAATCTCCAACTCCTCCAGTGAAGTCCCCACCACCACCATACCATTACCACTCACCACCCCCTCCGGTGAAGTCTCCTCCTCCACCTTATTATTACCATTCACCACCTCCTCCGGTGAAGTCTCCACGTCCACCGTACTATTACCACTCTCCTCCTCCTCCAGTGAAATTCCCTCCTCCTCCTTACTACTACAACTCCCCACCACCCCCGGTAAAATCTCCACCACCACCATACTATTACAAATCACCTCCACCACCACCAAAAACCTACTCTCCACCTTACTACTACACATCTCCTCCGCCGCCGGTATCATACCCTCATCCCCATCCTCACCCACATCCCAAACCACTCGTTTTCAAAGTCGTTGGTAAAGTTTACTGCTATAGATGCTACGACTGGACTCACCCTAAAAAGTCACATGACAAGAAGCATCTCAAAGGTAAACTTTACAAATCAATTTTTTTACTTGACATTAAGTCTAACAACAATTCGTTTTGCGAAAAAATTATGTAATAATATTTTGTCACGACGTAGGCGCTGTTGTGGAGGTGACATGTAAAGCAGGAGACAAAACGGTCAAAGCGTTCGGAAAGACAAAGATCAACGGTAAATACGCAATCACCGTAGAAGGATACAACTACCGCAAATACGGCGGTAAGGTATGCACGGCCAAACTTCACGCGCCACCGAAGGGCTCACCGTGTAATATTCCGACAAGTTACCATTTGGGTAAAGAAGGAGCTAAGCTTCATGTGAAATCAAAGACTAAGTACGAAGTTGTGCTTTACGCTAAGTCCTTTGCTTATGCACCTAAGAAGCCTTATGAGGAATGTCATAAACTAGCTCCTTACCACCCACCTTACTACTACAAGTCACCACCACCTCCAGCTCCGACTCACATCTACAAATCACCACCACCGCCTACTCCCACTTATGTTTACAAGTCACCACCTCCTCCAACTCCGCTTTACGTCTACAAGTCTCCGCCACCACCAATCCCAACATATGTTTACAAGTCACCGCCACCACCAACGCCTATATATGTATATAAGTCCCCACCGCCACATACTCCCAAATATGTCTACAAGTCTCCACCACCACCAACTCATTCTCGTCCACCGTATTATTACCACTCATCTCCACCACCACCCTATTATTACCACTCGCCACCTCCTCCGGTGAAGTCTCCTCCTCCACCTTATTATTACCATTCACCGCCCCCACCAGTCAAATCTCCACCACCACCATATTACTACAACTCTCCACCACCTCCCGTAAAATCTCCTCCTACTCCAGTCTACAACTACGCCTCGCCCCCACCTCCCATAGAATACTACACTCACCAAGTTTAACCAAAATTCCCCATTATTAAGTAAGTTCTATGCAAAACAACTTCTTATTCTACACCCTTATGCAAAAGGTGTAAGAGGAGATCAAGAAGTGAACCAAATAAGGAACGTCATATTTCACCCAACGACAACGATTCTCTCAAGACGAACCACTTGGCTTCTACTTCAATAGGCCTACTCATCTCCTTTCACGCTTTCATCTTAGTTTCCTCAGCTCGGATTGCCAAAATTGGGTCGTAACTTATTTGTTGTGCATAGAATTTTATTTTGCTTAGATCCACCCTTATGAAATGAAGTTTGTTTGCAACAACATCAGGTTTTAATTTTCATCTAAATGCAAAATCTGATTTTTCCGGGACAACTTTAAGAGACTACACTTCAGGCTCAAGTTGCTTTGCACAGATCTTGGTCGGCCCTAAGCTGTTTCATACCTAACTCGACATAAACTTTCAAATCTATATAATCAGATTAAACTCGATCAATATCCATTCTTGTTTTACCTTCTAAGAGGTTCTTTGACACTGATCAATTGACCAGAGCAAGTATATCTTAGTTTATTAGTAAATTAATGAGTAAAAAAACTATGGCCATTTTATAAGATTCCCATCATCTCAAAAGAACCATGAAATCGTCTTAATTTCACATTAAGAGCAAGAGTTCTACTGTAAAAAAAAAAAGATGTAAGCTCTCAACTAGGTGTACCGTTGCCTTTGCTTCTGTACACAACTTCTAGACATTCTTTAGCTCGAAGAACCTTCAATTAAAGGTAAAAAGCT
The DNA here is from genome assembly GCA_023657505.1 of Camelina hispida. Lineage (NCBI taxonomy): Eukaryota > Viridiplantae > Streptophyta > Magnoliopsida > Brassicales > Brassicaceae > Camelina > Camelina hispida. The sequence goes on along the minus strand of CP094634.1, from coordinate 29,044,632 downwards.
CTCTGCTTTCGCGTTATTCTCAAACAGTTTGTCATATTTCTGCATTCATATATAGACCAACTCCTTTTAAGTTATAAGTATTACATGCTCTGTTTTCTAAAAGGGATGTAAGTAGTTTAATAGATGTTTGTGTTAGCAGGGTTACCCGAGGGCAAGCCGTGAGGCATGTATCAAGCATTGTCAATCTTTTTTTGAGCTAGGTACAGTGCCGCAACACATTCAAACGAATTTTGCCTTGGACCAAGATTGGGGGAAAGGTAGAAGTGAATCAAACTTTGTTCACGTAATCAAATCGTGTCACTAGCTTTTAATGAAAAGATAAGAAAAGAGTATAGGTTGAAAGCAAGTTCTTGCACCATTTGTGATGCCCAAAAAGAAAGGAACAAAACATCTATACAAAATAGGGGCTTTGACTTTTGACATACACGAAACAAGCTCAAATCAAAATCGTAATATAAAAAGTTAGTAAGAAAAAACAAACAGAGCAAAACAAAAGAAAATTACAGGCAAATCACCGCTATACTAGTGCCAAACCAGAAACCAGAAGTTTATAGACCAGATAGAAAACAAGGTACCTAAAATCGTTTCTCCTCATCCAAAACACCAAGCTTTAAACAATAGACATACACAAAGATGACAATAAGCACTAGAAACTAGGCACCACCATATTGTACTAATGCTTCAAAGCTGTTAAACGGTTAAACAATAAGACTGGAGTACAAGAGAACCATAAACATATCCTGCGACCTACTTAAGTTCTTTATTCCTTTAATGATCACACACACCATTAGCCCCTAACCAAAACACTACCAAGAGTTTAGAATCCTTGAAACCAAAAACCGAGGTCATACACACATATCCTGCGACCAAGTTATGATCTAGCAAGTCAGAAAGACAACACGAAACCGACTTCTCGACCTTGGTTCCTAAACTAGTCACATTGGTCAGTGTCAAAGATAATGAATCAAAAACCAATAGGAAACATCATAATCACACTTTATATAACAAACAGCCACTACAAATCGTAAAGCAATAACACTTAAAGAGTATATTAAGTTTTAGATTACTTAAACGCAACATAGGATAAGCAACAAACAAACGTAATTCATGATAATATGCAGAAACTGAATTCACAAAAGGAATTTTGTTGTTCTACTGTTTTTTTTTTTTTTTGTTTTCAAGTAATATGGATAAAGAACAACAACCTCAAATCAAGCAGCTTCCTTCACAGGAGCAGGAGCTGGAGCTGGAATCTTAACATAACCCAACTTCTTCAAGCTAGCAGCATCAGATTCCTCATTCTCATAATCATCTTCTTCTTCCTCAAAATCATAGCTCTGACGGTTCACAACGAGAGCCCAAACAAGGTACATAGTAGCAGCGGTCAAAGCACCACAACCAACACCGAACAAGAGAGCCACGACGACGCTGAGAATGTCTCTGGTTCGATCTCTGAACGAATTGATGTTATCGGAGCCCAGAGGGAGAGACAATTGGGAACGATCTTCCTCCGATCGTTGGATCTGTGGCGTCTCGTGACGGCGATTGACGAAAAAGGGAACGACGTGGTGAGGATTGAGACGACGGATGGTGAAGACGGTGACGAATCGAGTCGAGGTGAAATCGGATTCGAGGTTAGGGTTTTCTGGGGTTATTGAGAGGGAATAGGAGGAGATGAGGAAGGTTTTGCAAGGACGTGCGGCGGAGATGGTGGTGATCGAGAGGAAAATTGCGACGAAGATCGCAAGGAGGAGGTTGGAGGACGCCATTGTTGTGGTATCGTCTTTGACTTGTTCTTCTTCTTCTTCTTCTGATTTTGAAACAAAGGAACAAACAAACCTAACCCAGAAAGATTCGGTGAACGAAGAAGATTATAGACGATTTTTTTTTCCTTTTAATGTATTATGAAATAACCCCTCTTTTCTGTATTTAACCATATAGGTCCCTTTTGTTTTATTTCCTTTATTTTATAGCATCAATCAAATTTAATTAATACAATAAAATATATTAAAATTAAAAATTTAATACAATTTAAAATTTAATTAATACAATAAAATATATTAAAAATTATTAACAAAAAAATTAATTTAGTTTAACTCAAACCAACACATATTTACATTTATTGTTCCTAAAATCTAAACCCTAATGCTCTCTATTTAGATATAAGATCGAAACCATAATTTTCTTTTATAAATCTAAACTGGCATATAATTTTATTTAAATATAAATTCTATAGCATACTTCTTCTTTATAACCCAAAGGTCCCAAACTGACATATAACTTCATTTAATTGTAAAATTTAAATCATAATTCTCATTTATATACTCAAACCAAAATGTGAAACTGTTTAATTGTAATATATATTGTTAATTTTATTAATATTGATAATATTTAAGTTTTAGTTTATTGAAATGGCAAAATATAAAGGATAATTTTTTTTTTTTTGTCAACAAGGATCAATATTTATTGAGTTTTTTTTTACCTTGTCTTTCAATGACAATTGATTTTAAACTTAATTTTTTTTATGTATCTCCCATAAGCAAATTGTTAAAGTGACAAGAAGAGAAAGGGATATAGTTTTGCAAATATGGAAACAGATAAGTGAACAAATAAAAAGAGAAGCTAAGAGTTCAAGTGAGATCATAGCTTCATATTTGGTCTACCTCAAAAAAAAAATCTATATTAATATTTTTGAACTACATTTTGGTTTACGCCCTTTAAATTTTGTTTATTTAATTTGTTTTATTTACAACATTAACCCCTAACGATTTTCCTAAAATAACATTTCATAGAAACTCAATTAGTGGAACTATTTAAATCGACCTAATTTGATATGTTTATTGCCATAAATAGTTTGACAATATCTATAATTCTATACATTTTGATTTTCCAAAAACAACTCTACGCATTAAATTTTCAATCCCATAAAAATCTTTAAAACTATTTTAATAGATCTTTAGAGACTGTATGATCTCTTAAATTTAAAATAACACAGCCGAATTTGAGTAACAAATGATAACAATTGTAATAATTATTATAACGTTATAAAGTTCATAAAAATGGAAACCCAAATTTAGAAACTCAATAATCGGGTATATTTAACTTTAGCATCAAGAAATACATTTAATATAGTATATATCACGTTAAGAAACTGAATATTATTTTTGTGATAATGTTATCAACTCAAATAGGAAAACACTATAATCTCTTTTTTATTGCTATGGATCGTAAACTCCTTACTCATCAAACATTTTCCATGTATAAATATCAACTTCACAAACGAAACACAACACCCACAACCAAAACCACTAATATGACGGTTTTGAAACACGGGTTAAACCACTAATATGATGGGTTATTGTTATATGGTGGGACATTTTATTAACATAACGGTTAACATTAGTATAAATGATACATAACAGATTTTTCATAACAAAAGTTTACAATCTCCATTAAATCTCTCGACATTAAAATAGTAAACATACTTAATCTGTATTTCAATTATTTTTTTTTTTTATTTTAATTTTAAAAACATATTTAATTATTTTTTTATTATATAAAATTAATTCAATATAAAATCTATCATAATTGGCCCCTTTAACACATAAACATATCATAATTAAAATTCCAAAATCAATTTAACTCTGAAATGCCCACAAAATTAGGAATTTATACCGTCTCTCTCTACACACCCACACCAGTCTACGTACATTTAGGTTAATAAAAAAAAACATTGACCATTTAAATATAGAATACGACAACAGATTCACTTCCTCTCTCTCACACAAACACACACACACACACACACACACAATAGAATCAGTTTTCACAAAATCGCCAGCTTTTATTCCCCTTTCTTCGGCGACTTCAATCTCTCTTATATAAAAATCCCTCTCTTCCTTCAGATCTGATTCATTCAATCATCAACAGCACAAAACTATGGAGTTAGAGAAACAACGATCCAAAAAAGACGACGATCTCGCCACCAATGGATCTGGTGGTACGGAAGAAGAAGAGGTCTCCGTGGAGAGAATCTTCGAAGCGAGTCACGAGGTTCCTCCGTCGTGGCAGCACCAGCTCACTTTCAGAGCTCTGATCGTTAGTTTCATACTCGCGATTCTCTTCACTTTCGTCGTGATGAAACTCAACCTAACGACTGGTATCATCCCTTCGCTTAACATCTCCGCCGGTTTGCTCGGTTTCTTCTTCGTCAAAACATGGACCAAGATTCTCAACAAAGCCGGTGTGCTGAAACAACCGTTCACACGGCAAGAGAACACCGTGATTCAGACTTGCGTCGTCGCTTCCTCCGGCATCGCTTTTAGCGGTACGTCTTTTTCATGAAAATTATCCAAAAAAAAATTTAAGAATTGAGAAATTTGTTGATAATGTGAACGATTCAATGGAGTTTGGTGTCACCGTCTTTTTTGATGGTGAGAGATCTCTGTGGAAAAGGACAGATTCTACTTTTGGAGTTTATCGTTTTCTATATATGTAAAAAAAATTCATATGTTAGGGATATACTTCAAATTCGTATATTTGATTTTGATTTTATATATCTTTTTTAACGGATTGTGATTAAAAGATAATTAAAAAAATTAGGGTAATGATTAACTCTAGTTTCAGATTAGGTCAGCTGTTGTTATCATTAAACGTACATGCATGGAATTAACAATCCTTGATAATTTTTATATAAAAATACTTACAGGAAAAATGCATATAATGATACTACAATATCATTAATTAATATTCTTTTAAAAAAGTTTTAAATGTTTTGCTAATTTGTTGTTTATTTGTTTCACTTTTTTTTTTTTTTTTTTTTTTTTGCGTTTAACTTTTTTTTTTTATTTTTTTTTATTTATGTGTAAGCTAACTTTTTTTCTCAACTAATTAAACTAAATTTGCAAACTCTTTGTAGTATCTGAGTAGATGTAGATGTAGTGAATGGAATTATCGAAAATGTCAAAATAAAGTTGATTAGTGACGACGTTACATAAGAGTCCAAGAGAAAATGTGTATGACTTTTTTTTTGTGATAAAATGAGATACGTATCTCTAATCTTACACCGCCATGAGGGACAAGTTGATAGAAACATGACGCGGAAATATACTGATTAAGTCAAGTCAAATCTTGTTTTAGCATATGATTACGGCACTCTATTAGGGAGTTTGATTTTTTAATTATAGTAAACTAAAATTCACAGTATATACTTAGCTGTAATTTTCACGTTCTAGATTAGATTTATAAAAAGTTTAAATAGCTAATTCCATTATCTGTTTGACTTATTTTCTTATTTGCATGGGATCGGATTGGTAACAATTTGATAATGACTAAAGTGAGAATTTAATATTTGGAACTGCTTTCGAGATTGAAACAGACATCACCACTCAATGTGTACACAAACTTATTGCATGGAGAGATTGAGCATTTTCAAGGAAACCACTATTTTTGACTCTCACGTGTTTGATTCGTTCATTTGGAGATCCTGACGTCAAATTATTTAATATTGAGTTGACTTGCTTTGCCTACCATACCCATGTGTGTCAAATGGGAATCTAGAATTTTCCACATGACCTTTAATTCCACCTTATTAAAATAGGTTTTGAATAGACCACTAATTAAATAGTGGAATTTAAGTTTGCGGTACACGTTATGCTACGATTTTTTGGTTTTTAATTAAAGGAATCAAATCACAAAATAATGGTTTTGATATGTTACAGTGCTACTGACCCATTTGGTTCTCTGTTGCTTTTTTAGTTGACTTAATGATTGGTTGGGTAACAATGACTAGTTTGATATGTTACAGGGCTCAGTAACTGACCCATTTGGTTCTCTGTTGTGTGTTTGTTGTTTTGAACAGGTGGGTTTGGTAGTTACTTGTTTGGGATGAGTGATGTTGTTGCAAAACAATCCGCGGAAGCTAATACAGCTATGAACATAAAGAATCCTCATTTGGGTTGGATGATTGGGTTTCTCTTTGTTGTTAGCTTTCTTGGTCTTTTCTCTGTTGTTCCCCTAAGAAAGATCATGATTGTGGACTTCAAATTGACATATCCTAGTGGTACTGCCACTGCACATCTCATCAACAGTTTCCACACACCTCAAGGTGCCAAACTCGCAAAGTAAGAATCTTTCATCATACCATTAGACGAATCTCTGAATCCAGTGTTCAATTTTCTAAATATTGATCCCTTTCTTCTCAATATGTAACACAGGAAGCAAGTCAGAGCATTGGGGAAGTTCTTCTCATTCAGTTTCTTGTGGGGTTTCTTTCAATGGTTCTTTACTTCTGGTGACGACTGTGGTTTTGCTAACTTCCCTACATTTGGTCTCAAAGCCTATGAAAACAAGTTCTACTTTGATTTCTCGGCTACATATGTTGGTGTCGGAATGATCTGCCCGTACCTAATCAATGTTTCTCTTCTCATTGGATCAATCCTCTCATGGGGTGTTATGTGGCCTCTCATTGGTAACCAAAAAGGCAATTGGTATTCTGCTGAACTTAAACCAAGTAGTCTCCATGGTCTTCAAGGCTACAAGGTATTTTATTATGTCTCTCCCTCTCTTTCCCTTCAGTTCATTCAATAAGAGATTGCAAACTTGAATTGTGTTTAATTCTCTCAGGTGTTTATAGCCATAGCTATGATCCTCGGTGATGGTCTCTACAACTTCATCAAAGTCTTAGGCCGCACTATCTTTGGTCTATACAAGCAATTCAAGAACAAAGATGTTCTTCCCGTCAACGACCGTTCATCACCAAACATTGTAAAAATTTCTTACGACGACAAAAGAAGAACAGAGCTTTTCCTCAAAGACAGAATCCCATCATGGTTCGCTGTAACCGGTTATCTAGTCTTGGCTATAGTCTCAATCGTCACAGTTCCACACATCTTCCATCAGCTCAAATGGTACCATATTTTGACCATGTACATAGTCGCCCCTGTCTTAGCCTTTTGCAACGCCTACGGTTGTGGACTCACTGACTGGTCCTTAGCTTCCACATACGGAAAACTTGCCATTTTCACCATCGGAGCCTGGGCGGGTGCAGCCAATGGAGGCGTCTTAGCCGGACTCGCGGCTTGTGGTGTCATGATGAACATTGTCTCAACAGCTTCTGATCTTATGCAAGATTTCAAAACCGGTTACATGACATTAGCCTCACCACGATCAATGTTCTTGAGCCAAGCTATTGGAACCGCAATGGGCTGTGTGATATCTCCTTGCGTCTTCTGGCTATTCTACAAGGCATTCCCAGACTTTGGCCAAGTCGGGACCGCCTATCCAGCTCCCTACGCCCTAGTCTACAGAAACATGTCTATACTTGGAGTCGAAGGGTTCTCTGCTTTGCCCAAACACTGCCTCATGCTGTGCTACATATTCTTCGCAGCAGCAGTGATTGTGAACGGCGTAAGGGATGCTGTAGGACCAAAGTGGGCTCGATTTATCCCCCTCCCGATGGCTATGGCTATACCATTCTACATCGGAGGTTACTTCACAATCGACATGTGTGTGGGAAGTCTCATATTGTTCATCTGGAGGAAGCTGAATAAACCAAAGGCTGATGCGTACTCTTCCGCTGTTGCTTCGGGTTTGATCTGCGGTGAAGGCATTTGGACATTACCAAGCTCTATACTTGCATTGGCTGGTGTTAAACCTCCCATCTGCATGAAGTTCTTGTCCAGCTCTACCAACATGAAGGTTGATTCCTTCTTAAGCCCATCTTAAATTCTCTTTTTCTCAATTTGGTTTAGAGTTTGGTGTTTTTTTTTTACGTTTCCTGTCTAGTTTTAATTGGCTTTATAGGTTTCCTGTCTTACGTTGGTGGTGGTTATTTTTATTTCTTCTACTCAAAAATGTAAAAAAGGAAGAATGATTGAATTATTTGTTTTTCTGGTTTCTCTGTTCTTATCTTCTTACTCTTAACACTAATAGTAGTGTGCTTCTTCAATATCACCACAAGTGAAAGAGACAAACAAATTTGAAACCAACCGTCTTGAGTTCCCTCGCATTCGAATCCAAGGAGTCAGCTTTTCTCTTCCGTGAACTCTCTTCAAAGAGCCTCTCCACAATGTAAAGCTCTCCACAACATTCCACAAAGCTCTTCTCTATGCAACAACCATTCGTAATCGTTGCTTCAAACAAAGGACCGTACCCATAGATTCTAAGGCTTTGAATGGTTGTAAGTATGCTCCAGACCAGACTAAAATTGGATTAGTCCGTACTTAATTTACCATTCACCATTGCATACCAGTATGCATTGTTGCATACTAAAAATCTTCATATTAATATGTATTTGAGCGGAAGAAGGCGGCTCCGGAAAGGATGTTTCTTGTTGGCGCCGGAAGCGGAGGAGCGCCAAGATGTGCAGATGCTTTGGAAACGATTGAGTTCCACGATGGAGAATAATCGGACGGCGAACAAGCGGAGGAGCTCCTCCGGTAAGATAGACCAATCAGCCATTGCTCTCGACCTCTTCTCTCTACTTTGGTTGGATTGTGATGAGTTGCATAATCACGAGTCAACATTTATTCTAAAAATTATAATATACTATAAAAATTATTGTTATATATATTTTTAAAAAGTTATTTTATTTAAGATAATAATTCTTTTTAATATTGCAATTGTTTTGTAAATCTATATATATCTCGTTGAATACTAATTATTTTCAAATATTATACTATTTAATTTGTTTGATATATATTATAATTTTATATTGTTTGTCTGTTGTATTCGAATCATTATTTTGTGAAATATTTTGAAGTAGTAATTATAATATTGTAATTATGTACAAATAAAATTTATTAATTTATCAACTACATAAATTTAGTTTTACTAACCCACCAATGTGAAAAACTAAAACACATATATTTTTTTTTTTTGAGAAAACACATATATTTTTTCATAGATTGAGTAATATATTCAAATCATAACACATGCAGAAAAAATTATACATATTTATTAATCCTAAATATTATATGATAATTCAAAACAAAACAATTTGTATGCGCGCAGAGAGCGCTAATATCAGAGGAGATCCCGGAGAACGAGAGGGAGTTATCAGAGTTGCGGGAGGCAAGTTTCTGTGAGTCCTCGGACGGGAGAGGGGAGTTGATATTCAGATCGCAGGAGAGTCGAGGTCAGCGGATTTGCTTATCAGCCAAGTGGAATTGTATGATGTTATCTTTGGGATAGATTGGTTGCGTCATCACAAGGTTCATCTAGATTGTCATCGGGGTAGGGTGAAGTTTGAGCACCCATAAAGGAAGTTTGTTTTTGAGGGATTACGACCAACTTCGGGGAATCTCGTGATCTCGGCCATGCAGGCTGGGAAGATGATCAAGAAGGGACGTGAGGCTTTCCTAGTTACAATATTTATGCCGGAGTAAGTGGGGCAGTCTAGGGTTGGCGGTATCAGGTTGTAGAGGAGTTTGAGGATGTGTTCCAGTCGTTGTAGGGGTTACCACCATCTCGGTCTCATCCCTTCAAGATTGAGTTGGAGCCGGGGACGACGCCTTTATGCAAGGCCCCTTACATGATGGCTCCAACAGAGATGGCAGAGCTGAAGAAGCAGCTAGAAGATATTTTAGGAAAGGGATTCATCCATCCTAGCGTCTCACCGTGGGGAGCGCCGGTGCTGTTCGTTAAGAAAGGACGGAGTTTTTGCTTGTATGTTGAGGACCAAGGTCTGAATCGGGTCACTGTAAAGAACAAGTACCCTCTTCCCAGGATCGATGAGTTGTTGGATAAGCTGAGGGGTGCTACTTGGTTCTCCAAGATTGATCTGGTATCGGGTTATCATCAAATCACGATAGGTGAGGCATATGTGAGGAAGAGTGCATTCAGGACGAGGTATAGGCATTACGAGTTCGTGGTGATGCCTTTCGGTTTGACTAACGTGCCAGCAGCAGATTGTATACACATCCCAATTAACAACTACATAAATTATGTACTATTATAGATATAACTTGCAGTACAAGGTGAATATTGTATATCAATGTTTTTAGTAAATTGATTTGAAGTTATTAGAGAATTCAAAGAAAAACTTAATTCAAAGGTTTTCAGATTGTTTCTTTTGATCAATTTTATAAGTACTATAGGATGTTTTGCGCGCATTCTAGTTTAGACGTTTTGGTTTGACCTTATTTTGATAGTAGTATGTGGAATATATCATATTAAAAGTATAGTATTTCTTTTCTTCTAAATAAAATATTGGGTAATTCTCCAAAATAGCACTATTTTAAGTTTTTCTTCCAAAATTAGCATAAACTTTCAAATGTTCCAAAACTAGCACAAATTTATATATTTTTAATTTTGAGAGATATCTAAAATTATTAGTTTCTGCTCTGCCTCCACCAATTATTACCCAAATCTCAGCTCCACAAGAGCCGCCATGCTCGTACGAGTCAACACTCTACTCCACAGATACTCAGGTATCCGATTCGAGATCCTCGAAGCGATTACGAGTCTCCTCAATCACAACATATCTCTTTCGCTTTCACTCCAGAACCATAACCGCTTCCAGTGATCTCGTCCTCTCTCTTACATCGCCGGACTCCTCACCGCACGTCCTAACTCCAACGCCAATGTTCAAGCGGTGTTAGCTGAGGTTTATCCGCGATTTTCACGAAGGTGATGAGTGGGAAGCCTGAGTTCACCGATCATCTGACTCATCGTTTGAAGCATCACCCTGGACAAATCGTAGCAGTGGCAATAGTGGAGCACATCCCCGACGGAAACTCTTACATAAAATTAGCTCATAAGCTTGAAGACATGGATCTGTTGCACGAAATTGGTTGAGAGTAAAATAACCTCCGTTAACGACAACCCGTTGATCGATGTTCCGAGGAACATGGCAAGCTATGGTGGTAACTTCCAGGGAACACAGACCAGAGTTACTATGAATAACATGAGATTGGCCATTGTTGCGATTGGGAAGCTTATGTTTGCTCAATTCTTTGAGCTTGTTAACGATTTCTACAACAGTGGACTTCCTTTGAATCTAACAACTTCGAGTAATCCAAGTTTGGATTATTTGAATTTTATGATGACATTCAGGAAATATATTTTGAATTTTATGATGACATTCATAAAATGTTTGAAATTCAGGATGAACTTAGGAAAATTTTCATAAAAAGTCTAGACACTGGTAAACACGAGGATATGCACAAAAATGAAATCTTTACTCTTCACTAATGAAATAATCTTTGTCATATTGGACTTTCATAAATGAATTTTTATTCATGAAAGATTGAGTGATGATTTAGGAATGATCCTTTAAAATTCAGGATGACTTTCATAAAAAAAAAGATGAGCTCTTTGACAATTTCCAAGATTCAAACCAAAATCCTTTACAAACTATCTAAGAGAGTGTAAAAACTGTAAGCCAAACTGTTGCAAAAAAAAATATTTTGGAAAGATTGAATGATGTTTAGGAAAATTCATGATAACTTTCATAATGTTTTGTTTGAAGTGCTCTCAACTAGAAAATTTACTCTTTTTTCCTTCTTGTTCAAGTTCTCTGTTTTTTAGAATCCCTTCACTTGTTCATGCAACTTGAAAAACCAGCACCTAATACTAAATTTTAGGAATGAATCCACTACAATGAATTCAGGAAAATTTACTTGCATTTCAGGATGAACTTCATAAACAATTTGGAATTCATAATAAACTTAAGGAAGACCTTCATAAAAAGTCTAGATATTGATAAACACCAGAATATGCAAAAAATGAAATCTAGAGCCTATTGGCAGTGACTGTAAAACAAAGGGATAAGAGTAGAATTGAAGATGATAGTTTGAAACTAGTTATGAAAGCTTCGTAACATCGATTTCCTTGTCTTTCTCACGAGAAGTTTACAGAGACACCACAACTACGATTCCGATTCGAGAGGAGGGATACACGTCGAGAATGATGGATGTGATTTTTTTGAGCTACACCAAGCTGTTCAAATGGATCCGAGTCATCAGACCGTAGAACTCGAAGAAATTTGTTAAGGAGATCGAAGCTTCTCTAACCAACAGGACGTGAAACAAAGAAATTAATGCTACTTTTGTATCTTTTTTAAAGATTTTTCTTAATAATTATAGTAATTCAATAATGCTACTTTTGGAATATTTCAAAGTGTGTGCTAACTTTGGAATAAAAAAATTAAATGTGTGCTATTTACATGGATTATATTTACATGAGGTTACTTTTTTGACCAAATAAAAATATTTACATTTAACCAAATAAAATTTTAAATGTGTGCTACTTTTGAAGTGCTCTAAAATATTTGGTTAATGGATTATATTTACATTTCTAACTTAATATATTTTGACAAGACATAACATGCGTTGGAAGGGTCAGTGCCACTGACTTTATTAAAATTTCATTCCCTCCCTTAGATAAATTTTTTGCTGTCCAACCATTTACCCGATCATCTAGCCTATCACGGACGTAACCGATGACTTGAGTTCTTGAGCCTCTGAGACTCTCAGGAATTCCCAAATAGGATCCTATACCTCCTTCTTTGGAGATTCCAATCACTGATTTAATCTTATCATTAACCTCGAGAGACACTTTTCCAAACATAATAGAGGATTTATCTAAATTTACCTCCTGACCGGATGCTTCACTATTGGTGACAACTTGTCATGTGGGAGGGTTGTTAAAGGGTGTGGACCAGGGTTCGAGGAACGCTTGGCGCACCAATAACCTACTGGTGGATTTGGATGTGATTTTCTTTCCACGATGAGAGGTTAGGATCGATGCTCTGCAGGGCCAGCTTGGGGTCCATGGGGGCGGCTAGCGGAGGGCTAGTGGGGTCCACAGGACGGGTTATCACATAAAAATCAATTGGTGACAGCTTGTCATGTGGGAGGGTTGTTAAAGGGTGGAGACCAGGGTTCAACGAACGCCTGACAGACCAATAACCTACTGGTGGATTTTGGATGTGATTTCCTTTCCACAGTGAAGAGTAAGGATCGATGCCCTGCAGGGCCAGCTTGGGGTCCATTGAACATTGCTCTTTGTCTACTTTACAAAAAAACAGACTATCATCCGCAAAAAGCAAATGGGAAATAGGGGAGAATCTTTGGAAATCTTAATACCTGAAATTTTTCCTCCCTCTCTGCCTTCTTAGTGTTGATAATCAAAACCTCAGTGCATAGAATAAACAAATAAGGTGACAAAGGAGCCCCCTGTCTCAAACCCCGTTTAGGAGAAATGGAACCACGAGGTTGATCATTGAGCAAAACTTGGTAGGAAACCGAACTCATGCACCACATTATCCAAGAAATCTATCTAGGATCAAAACCGAGCCTAGTCAAGACCGCCTTAAAAAAATCCCATCCGACACGATCATTGCCTTGCTCATATCTGTTTTAAACGCCAAAAAATCCGAATTACACATCCTATTGTTTGTAAACCATGAAACATTTTTGGGCCACTAAAATATTGTCTGTAATTAACCGACCAGAAACAAAATCTGATTGAGTTTCAGAAATGAGTGAGGGCAGAATCTTCTTTAACCGGAAGCAAACAATTTTTGAAATAATCTTATAACTCACATTACACAAACTAATAGGCCTAAACTCAGCCATTCTCTTTGGCAAGTCAACCTTTGGAATCAGGCAAATATTAGTTTCATTGATTCTGGGATCAAATTTCCCAGACCGAAAGAAATCCCTAACCAGAACAACCAAATCCCCCTTAAGGTGAAGCCAAAACCTCTGAAAGAATAATGCTGTCATCCCATCCGGTCCCGGAGTTTTCTCCGGATGCATTGCGAATAGAGCCTTTCGAACTTCCATCTCTGAGATTTCCTTAGTTAACTCCCTATTCATTCGCTCTGTAACAAATGGATTGACCGCTTGTACCACCTCCGAAATACCACACACATCTGATTGAGAAAAAAGATTATTAAAATAATCAGACGCAATCCTCTCCATACACTCATTTGATTCGTTCCAAACATCCTCTGGATAAAAAAAAAACCTACAATTTTATTCCTAAGCCTCCTCTGTTTAGTAGAAGCATGGAAAAACTTAGTATTCTTATTCCCGATCCGCAACCAGAACTTTTAACTTTTCTGTTGCCAATATAATTCTTCATCATGATAAGCATCCTTTAACTTCTTCTCAATAATAATAATTTCCGCTTGCGAACAGGAGTCATCCTTTTTAGCATTCTAAAGCCATCTTAATTGAAGAAATAAGAGTCTTACTATTCGGAACATTATTCTATCTCCATCATGAGATAGAATTCCTACAATTTTTAATTTTCTCCACAAACTCGGAATTCTGAAATTTCTGGTACAGTTCCATCCCGATTCCACCATCCCAGAAAACCCCTCTTTCCCCATTCATCGCTTATCAAATCGAACTGATGAAATCGCCGTCCCCAGATTTTGCACAAGAGGCTAGAATAGGTCGATGATCCGAACCTATCATCTCAAGGTAATCCACTCGCGAACGAGGAAAAAGAGAATGCCAATCCTCGTTCCCTAAAGCGCGATCCAATTGACACCGCACCACCTGATTATTGCAACAATTACCTCGCCAGGAAAGTAGATCCCCATAACACGGAAACTCTAACATACCACACTCACGAATCATAGAGATAAACGGAAGAAAAGACGAAGCCAGTTTTAAACGCCAAAAGTCCGAATTACACATCCTATTGATTTGTAAACCATGAAACATTTTTTGGGCCACTAAAATATTGTCTGTAATTAACCGACCAGAAACAAAAGCTGATTGAGTTTCAGAAATGAGTGAGGGCAGAATCTTCTTTAACCGGAAGCAAATAATTTTTGAAATAATCTTATAACTCACATTACACAAACTAATAGGCCTAAACTGAACCATTCTCTTTGGCAAGTCAACCTTTGGAATCAGGCAAATATTAGTTTCATTGATTCTGGGATCAAATTTCCCAGACCGAAAGAAATCTCTAACTAGAACAACCAAATCCCCCTTAAGGTGAAGCCAAAACCTCTGAAAGAATAATGTTGTCATCCCATCCGGTCCCAGAGTTTTCTCCGGATGCAT
This sequence comes from Camelina hispida, assembly GCA_023657505.1. NCBI lineage: Eukaryota > Viridiplantae > Streptophyta > Magnoliopsida > Brassicales > Brassicaceae > Camelina > Camelina hispida. The sequence continues at coordinate 29,029,603 of CP094634.1, read as the reverse complement.
TGCGAATAGAGCCTTTTGAACTTCCATCTCTGAGATTTCCTTAGTTAACTCCCTATTCATTCGCTCTGTAACAAATGGATTGACCGCTTGTACCACCTCCGAAATACCACACACATCCGATTGAGAGAAAATATTATTAAAATAATCAGACGCAATCCTCTCCATACGCTCATTTGATTCGTTCCAAACATCCTCTGGATAAAAAAAAACCTATAATTTTATTCCTAACCCTCCTCTGCTTAGTAGAAGCATGGAAAAACTTAGTATTCTTATTCCCGACCTGCAACCAGAACTTTTGACTTTTCTGTTGCCAATATAATTCCTCATCATGATAAGCATCCTTTAACTTCTTCTCAATAATAATAATTTTCGCTGCGAACAGGAGTCATCCTTTTTAGCATCCTAAAGCCATCTTAATTGAAGAAATAAGAGTCTTACTATACAGAACATTATTCTTTCTCCACCATGAGATAGAATTCCTACAATTTTTAATTTTCTCTACAAACACCGAAATTCTGAAATTTCTGGTACGGTTCCATCCCGATTCCACTGTCCCAGAAAACCCCTCTTTCCCAATCCATCGCTTATCAAATCGAAACTAATGAAATTGCCGTCCCCCAGATTTCGCACAAGAGGCTAGAATAGGTCGATGATCCGAACCTATCATCTCAAGGTAATCCACTGGCAAACGAGGAAAAAGAGAATGCTAATCCTCGTTCCCTAAAGCGCGATCCAATCGACACCGCACCACCTGATTATTGCAACGATTACCTCGCCAGAAAAGTAGATCCCCATAACACGGAAACTCTAACATACCACACTCACAAATCATAGAGATAAACGGAAGAAAAGACGAAGCCGGTCTTATCGCCCCCCCCACCCCGATTTTTCATGATAACCTATTAGTTCATTAAAATCTCCAATCATAAACCAAGGACCCTGCCTACAAGAGCCTAATTGGATCAGCTTATCCCAAACCCCCTGTCTAAGCCTGGGAACTGGGTTTAACCGAATACAACTGATGATAATGAAATTTATTCTGGATTTTTTGTAAATAAGAAAAACATTTTTTTTGTTTCAGATAAAAATAAAATATCTGGTTTATTCTGCTTCCATAAATCCTGCAAATAATTCTCTATCAGGTCCGCACCAATGCTCTGCCAGTTCCAGCTCATAATCTTCACGTTTGAGTCGGTAGTTTCGTAAGAGCCACCATCCCTTTCTTCAACTTGCGGGTTCCTCCTCCCATAATGCCATGCTCTGGCTTCTTCGGATTTGGCCTGACCACCCCCTTCTATTTACAAGAATCACCTGCAGATTTCAATAACCAGGCATTAGCTAATAACCGTATACCCGGCGAAGCTATAGGCACAACATGTCGTTTACCCACCCTACCACCCTTAGACCCATAACACCCAACCCGTTTATCATTTATAGCCTTAGGATTACCCAAATTAATATCCCTCATCGCTTGATTAACAACCCCCAAACCCGCATCTATAATAGAGGAGATAGATGTGTTACCTTGTGGAGCATTGTCCTCGGCCTCAAACAAGCCCTTCTCTGTATCCGACAGAACCTCTACCATCTAATATATTTATACTCCCTCCGTTTCATATTAAGTGTCATTTTAGATTGTAAATTTTGTTTCAAAATAAGTGTCATTTTGTATTTCCAATGTAGATGTTTTGTAAATTTTCTAATTTTATCCCTACTGATTTAATGTATTGACCAATAGAAAAAATTGTATAATGTATTAATAAGGGGTAAGATAGAAAATTTAATGATTTTCTTAATATGTGTGAAAAATCCTAGAATGACACTTAATATGAAACGGAGGGAGTAATTGATTATCTTAAGGATAATGTTTTAAATTTTTTTTTTTTTTTTTTTTTTTTTTTGACAACAGAAAAGATCAGCTCAAAGGAGCCAATATGAAGGGAAACAATTTACATAAGAAACATGCTGTGGTGATGTACGCGCTTGGCGTGCTAAAGAATCCGCACTGACATTAGCACTTCTGGGAATAAGAGATAAAGAAAAGAAGAGAACTCCTCCTGTCCATCTCTATATTGTCGAGGTAGGTCTTGAAAGCCGGCCAGTCTTGAGGGGAAGACACCATCTTCACCAAGTCTGAGCAATCTGAATAAAAAGCCACATCCCGAAAATCATGTCCAATCATGCAACGCAAAGCCCAAACAAAAGCTTCTACTTCTGCATGCAGAGGGAAAGACTCGACAGAAATTTGTAGCTCCCTTTATCGTCGAACCAACCATAGCGGCTGAATACACCCAACCTGCACCCGCGAAAGCGTCCCCATCTTCCACGATCCATCAACAAAACACCGATAACCCGATAATACAGTAGACAGCGACACCAAATATACCACATTAACCATGGGAAAGCCGCAACCTGAGCACCCGGATTATTGTCCCCAAAAAATGATCCACATTTGCAAACAGAGAATCTGTAGGGAAAGAAACCTGGCCGACTGGCACCTGGGCTAACGCCCAAACCTGTCGAGCCGGCGGACACCGAAAAATAGCATGGTTTACTGTTTCCTCTTCCGCCCACAACGTGGACAGCCTGAATCACAAGCAATACCCCGCCTCCTCAAATTTGCTGAAACCGAGATACAGCCGGATAAGACTTGCCACATGAAATGTTTTATCTTTGGAGGACACGCCACCCGCCAAACTCCTGCTAAAGAGGAGTAATGTCCGGACCATAACTAGGCATGAGAGACTTCTGTTTTGCCAAACGTTCCGTATCATACCCTGATTTAACCGAATACTTTCCTGATTTTGTATACTGCCAACCCAATAAGTTGACTGACGTAGAGCTACCCAAAGGTAGAACCCTGATCAAATCAGCCTCCTCAGGAAAAAGCTCAAAGAGCATATCCAAACGCCAAGAATTAGTTTGGCGATCAATAAGATGAGAAACTTTTAAAGAAGGATCCTGAGAAGGACCCTTACCCACAGCTGGTCTTGGGGATTGAGCTGGTATCCATGGATCAGTCCATATAGAAATGGATTCACCAGAGCCAACCCGTATAATGAGTCCTTTGTTTACCAAAGATCTAGCTGAAACAATACTCCGCCACCCATATGAGGGGGAATAAGAACGAATAGGATCCATAGGATTTGAGTTCCTATAATATCTACCTTTGAAAACCCGAGCAAAAAGGGACTCAGGTGCCTCAATCAATCTCCACAACTATTTTGCCAGTAAGGCAGTGTTAAAATCATCCACATTTCTAAAACCCAAACCCCCCACTGCTTACTGCCACATAACTTTTCCCATGCCAACCAATGCATCCTCTCGACTGTCCCGAACTCCACCAAAAATTGGCCACCGCGCTAGTTAGTTTTGATGTAACTGTTTTAGGAAGTCGGAAACAGGACATGACAAAGGTCGGTACAGCATTGGCGACAGACTTTATCATAACCTCTTTCCCTCCTCTGGACAGTTGCTTCGCTGTCCAACCATTCGTACGGTTCTGTAACCGATCCCGCACAAAGGAGAAAACTTTCGTCTTTGATCCCCCCAAACTCTCCAGGATCCCTAGATACGAACCCATCCCGCCCAATTTTGAGATACCCAAAACCGCCTGTACCTCACGCTTAGCGTCCTCATCTACCTTGTGTCCAAATTGAATGGAAGACTTTTCAAAATTTATTTGTTGCCCTGAGACCGCCTCATATTGCTTTAAGATGGCCAAAATAGCCCCACATTGTTCCTTATTCACCCTACAGAAAAAAGACTATCATACGCAAACAATAAATGAGTGATTGCCGGACATTTATTAGCCACCTTGATCCCTTGAATCCTTTTTTCCCTTTCCGCTTTCCGAATATTGGCAATAAGAACTTCTGTACAGAGGATGAATAGATAGGAGATAAAGGATCACCTTGACGCAATCCACGCTGATGAGCAATCAAACCATTAGGTTGACCATTCAGCAAGACCTTATACTCAACCGATGAAACACAAAACAAAATCCAGGAAATCCATTTGTCCGAAAAACCCATTTTACGGAGCAAAGCATCAACAAAACCCCACTCAACCCTATCATAAGCTTTACTCATGTCTGTTTTAATAGCCATAAACTTCTCCTTACAAGACTGGTTTGTCCTTAGGCCATGAAACATCTCTTGGGCAATTAAATTGTTATCCGAAATCAGTCGACCTGGCACAAAGGCAGACTGAGTCTCCGAGACAAGCTTTGGTAGCACCAATTTCAACCGTTGGCACAGGATCTTGGAAATGATCTTGTACCCCACGTTGCATAGACTAATCGGACGCAATTCCGCCATCCGAGTCGGTTTAGCCACCTTTGGAATAAGACATATATGAGTCTGATTCAACTTCCTATCAAAAACCCCCTCCTCAAAAATTGATTAACCATAGACACAAGGTCGGCTTTGACCCTCCCAAGCCTTCTGAAAAATCAAGCGGTCATACCATCCGGACCGGAGCCTTATCCGGGTGCATCATGAACAAAACCTTTCGAACCTCCGCCTCAGTCACTGGAGCAGTTAAGCGTTCATTGATCTCGTTCGTGATTACCACATCTACCTCACTTAAAGCCTCCTCAAAAGAATCTGGGAGATCGAAGTAAAGAGATCCTCAAAGTAAGAAACCGCAGTGAAAATCCAATATTGCCAATATTTGGTCAACTAAAAAGTCCAAGTATTTTTTAGCCTTATCAGAATAAATATTTAAATATAAAATATTAAATTACAAACTTAATGATCTGGATAATAAAAAATATCTATGATAACAATAACCAATTAAATTATTTATATATATAATTCTTGACATATGTATTAATCTTACTTATGAAGATGTTATTAATATTAAATTAATTTTATGATTTACATAATTTAATAAAAATGGTTAGGAATTAAATCATTTTAATGGCAAATTAATGTAAATAATGTGGTAAATAAGAATTAAAACTCAAATTGGCTTTGAAGCTTTATAACACTAACACATCAGCTTTTGGCCAAAATACTTGCTTATTACTATTATACTAGATTTTAACCCACGGTATACCGCGGGCATATAATTTTATTATAATTTATATTTATGTTGTATCTATTTGTTAAATATTGGATGTTTTTAAATAGTGAAATAACTAAATTTTCAGTTGTTATGCGGAGAAATGTTTATATTATTTTTTAACCCACAATACACTTCACGATCATTTGTTTGTTATATTTAGTTTGTTTTGTTTAGTATTTGAGATTCTATTTTGATTTTTAGTTATTATAACAAAAATAAGAGATCTAAATACATAATAAATAATTTATATGTTGTGATTAAGTCACATTTTTAATGATTTAATTATTATTTTACACATTCTTAGTTAAATTAACTTGATTTTATGTCAAATATTTAATATTAGTAGTGTTGATAAATAATTAAATGAAGATTTAACCCGTGTTAATACAAATTTAAGAATATTTTATTAATCTCAACATGTCTTCTTTATAACTCATCTACTATATAACCACATTATATAGTATTTTAAACTTTTTAAATTTTACATATTCGTAATAATTAATTTTTTTCTTAATTTTATATATGTTAATTTTAATATTTAAATAAATGTCAATCGAAGGTTTTATTACGTTAAGAATCAAACAGGTTTTGGAAAACAAAATGGAAATCAAA